>SKCR01032611.1:0-32775 GCA_019454045.1 Zanthoxylum bungeanum | reverse complement strand
AAAATAAAAATACAAACAAAGGAAATTAATAATAAAGAAAACATCTAGGGTTGTGAATCCGCACAATATTACTTTAATGGTGAACTGATTCTCATATACTTGTGTAATAAATCAGTTGTTAACCTGAAACATGAAGATATGCAAAAGCCTCTTCCGATTGTTAGATGCAAACACCCAAAGTAACCTAATTAACTATATTACTATGTTAATTAAGAAACTATGAATTCATTAAGTTCAAGTTCCAATTGTGGCTACCCACGCCTGACAGGTATATTCCTATCCTGGAAGGAAATCTCTATGGTGAGATCGTGAGCTATTGAATCTAAGGCTGAAACCTAAAATCTCTTTTCCAAGTTCATTTTAAGTTTACCACATCAATCTTATTGGTGATCAGGCAAAATAAGCATTAATGTTAAAATTCAATAAACAAGCTAAAACATCACACATATATAAAGAAAATCAATTATTAAACTCATGAATATTGCTCTTCATCACTTCCCTAGATTAAAAATAAAATGCTGGGGGTTAAGGGATCCACCTTTAATATTTCAAATGTAGAAATCTCACTTTATTATAATATAGAAATTGTCAGTGTTACCCAATTAAGTCAAACCAGCCATAAAAGCGATGTTATTACTTATCCATAAATCAGCCAAATAGGCGGTAATCTTCTGTTACCTAAAGACCGACCATATAGGTGGTGTCACATTATGTCAAATAAATAAAACCAGCCATTAAGGCAGTATCAACTTTAATCCATATTATTAAATTATAATTTCCATATTATAAAGTAAGTGAGATTAATCTACCTTATCATATTAAAGGTTTCACCCTTTCCCTAGCGAAGATTAATTACTAAAAATAAAAGAAAGTAAAAGCACACAAACAATTATTACTAAAAATAAAAATACATAATTAAAACACAAAAAATAAACACATAAGATACAATCCTAAAGTTCCTTAATAGAAACCTGAAGGGAAGTATGTATTTTCTAAAAAAAATCAGATTCAATTTATAGGCAAAATTTGGACTTAAGCGTTGTGAAACAGAGGTCTTGTGTGTCGCAACGCGCATTGATTATTGACATGTGTACGCGGCTTGCTGAGATGTTGACACATGGCACACATTTATCGATGCGTCGCGACACAGAAGGTCATGTGTGTCGCGACACAGGAGCAATGATGACGTAGTGATGATGTAAGTGATGATGCGTGTCAACAGACTGTATAATTGAGGTGCGTCGCGACGTAGAGAAGTGTGCGTGTCGCGACACGTGAACAGTAATTTTTCCATTTTGCCTTTTTTCATCTATTTTTCGTCGTTTTAACCTCGAGTTGATTCCATTGAGTCCCAAAACTTTATTTATCTACAAAATACATCAAAACACATCAAAACATTCATCAAACCAAAGAAACTAAATAAAATATTAGCTCAAAATGACGGTAAATATTGATATATTTTCCACTCATCATCTATGCTCTTTGGCTGCTTGACTATTGGTTCACCCTGCAGGTTGGCTTAAATACATGGAGAAGTAGCTAAACACATGGTTATTTCCATTGCATCTCTCTTCTCTACAATGTCTATCCTACGACATTCTTCATCACCTTGAGAACTTGGCATGGCTCTGAAAACACTAAAAGTGACTTCTTCATCTTGAACTCTCATTTTCAGTTCACATTTCTGCACATCAATGACCGCTCTGCTTGTTGCTAAGAAAGGTCTTCCAATGATGATTGGAACATCATGATCCTCTTCCATATTAAGAACAAAGAAGTCAGTAGAAAAATAAAACTTATCGACCTTAACCAACACATCTTCTACTATTCCTCATTGGTAGGTGAGAGATATATCTGCTAACTGTAATGTGACAGTGGTTGGCTTTGCCTCACCTATGCCTAACTGTTTGTAGATAGATAAGGGCATGAGATTGATACTTGCACCCAAATCGCATAGTGCACGGTATGGTAAAGCTGCCAGGATCTTTGAGCTTTAGAGGAAGCTTCTTTTGTATAATGGCACTACACTCTTCTATGAGTGCTACTGTTTCAAAATCTATCAGCTTCTTCCTCTTGGACATCACTTCCTTCATAAACTTCACATAATTGGGCATCTGTTCCAAAGCATCTGCGTAGGGGATGTTGATATGGATATTTTTGAATATAACTAGAAATTTTACAAACTTAGCATCCAATTTCTTTGTTTTGAAAGCGCTGAGGGTACGATAAATGTGTTTTTGAGATGGGTGGTGGGTTATATGGAGGAGCTACTACACTGTTCTCTTCTTCTGTTACCGTTTCCTCCTGAAATACTGCTTCTTTTTCTTTACTGCCTAAGTCCTGAAAGGTATCTTTGATCTCTTTTCCGCTGCTAAGTGTTTTGGCTTGACACTACTCTATGGGGTTGACTTTAGTATTACTAGGAAACACCGCTTTCTGTTGTTTAGCCACGGAAGAATCAATCTGCCCAATTTGTACTTTTAAAGACTTTATTGTTACTCCTAGCCCATGTGTGTTTCAATATTATTCATCTTGGACTCATTCTTCTCAAACTTTTCTGAAGTTTTTGCAACAAACGTGCTCATGAGGTCTTCAAGGGAAGGTTTCTACTCAGCTCTTTGATGTTGAAGCCAGACGGAGGTTGCAAGACATTTTCTGTGTTGGAATACGACAAGTTAGAATGATAATAGTTAGGCATATGATTGCCTCTATAGTTGTTGAAGTTCTGATTGTTCACATATTAGACTTGCTCATATCTTCATTCTGGTAAGATCATTCTATTAGCAGCAGCAGCTTCAATAGATGGTTAGCCCTATTGATTAGTCAATGCTGTTAGATGAGTCGTGAATGATGACACTTGAGCTGTACGCGTAACAATAGGATCCACCTCGTATATACCAGCCACCTTGGGCACAGTAGTGTGTTCAATTGGCCATTGGAAATTATTAATGGTCATGTCCTCCAGTAAAGCATAGACATCTTCAGCAGATTTCTTGAACAAGGTTTCTCTAGCAGCTGCATCGACCATGGTTCTATTAGGACCATTCAACATATTATAGAATAATTGATTTGTAACCCAGTCTTTAAAATTATGTTGTGTGCACCTCTTAAGTAGATCTTTAAAGCGCTCTCAGGCCTCGTACAGATTCTCAGTCTCCAACTGCTTAATTATGCTTATTTTTGTTCTCAGTTGGGCTGATTTAGACGGTGGAAAAAACCTCACAAGAAATATTATAGCCATATCCTGCCATGTCATGTTGCTCCCCGTCAGTATTGATTGCAGCCAACCTCTCACTTTTTCCCTTAAAGAGAAAGGGAATAAGCGTAGCCTGATGGTCTCTTTAGTCACGCCATTCATCTTTATTGTATCCTTTATCTCTAAAAACATCCTTAAGTGTACATTGGGATCCTCTACAGGTGAACCCCCAAACTGGTTCTTTTGCACCATGTTGATCAATACATGATTCAGCTTAAAATTATTGTCATTGATTGGTGGGTGCGCAATCTCAGAATAATTATCGTTAACGACCGACTTGAAGTGATCTCATATTGCCTCTTAGCTCGTGTTGTTCTCTATATTTTCAGCCGCCATCACTTCTTTTCCAATCCTCTTTTCATGAAAGGAAATAAAATAAAAATAAAATAGAAGTAGAAATAAAAATAAGAAAAAAATAAAAATAAAAATAAAAAATCTAAATTAAAGCTGAGGTTACATGGTAATAGTGTTAATATGAATTCGATTAACAATCCCTGGTAATGGCGCCAAAAACTTGTTGTGATATTTTATATCGTTCTGCAAGTGTACGGTATCAAGTCTCAGTAAAGAAAAGTGAAAGAGTGTCAAAGCCACATGGATTGTATTCATCTCACACTAAATGTTATAATTAATAAATCTAACTTTATTTAGAAAGCAACTAAATTTACATTAAAAACTAAATAATTAAAAAACAAAACGTTTCAAAAAGATAGACCGGGATATGAGAGATTCTAGAGTCTGATTTCACCCAGTTATCCCCTATGTATTTGTTATGCCAATCAATTCTTATTCAGTTTAGTAGTTTATAAGCCAAGAATCCTAAGTTATTCTAACTCCCTCTCCCGAGTACCGAGTGAATATATTATCAATTAAAGACTTCGATATCCCTATAAAAATCTAGTAATTAACAATTCATTATGCTATTTGATTGTTTGTTAATGACTTCGAATAGATTATAAATTCTCCTAAACTCTACAAATATCCTAAGTTATATTCTCTAAATCCTATTCAAAATCTCATCTCCCGTGTGATAGATTCTAAACATGCATCATCTCAATTTTTGGCCAACAAACAAGCAATATTAAATGCAAGAGAATATCAATAAACTGATTCAAAACTTTATAACAATTAAATCGGCAATCAACACATAGGTTCAAGCATATGTTACATCATCCTCTAAAATAATAGAGTTAGTTCATGACCAAATAATAAAAAAAATGAAAATAGGGTCATGAATATAATAGAAATCATTAGAGTTTAAAGGAAGAAAGTAGAAGATTAAACTCGAATCGAATTCCTTCATCTTCGGACGTCACCACCTTCGTCTCCTCTTGCCACTCTTAAATCTTTCTCTTCGGTTCTCTCCAAAATATGTGTTTAGACTATTTGTTGTGTATTTATCTCCCTTTAGGGTTTTGGACGAGCGTTTATATTTATAGGGAAGTCTTGGAGTCCTTGTGGAAGTAAAATACGACTTAATTATGATTATGGACATCTGCCACAGTGTCACGATGTCAAATCCTCCCGAAAATTATATATGTGCATTCTGTCTGGGCATCGCGATGCCAAAAGTGGTGTTGTGATGCCTAACTATCGTGAAATCATATGTCCATAGCAACGTGGGCGACGCGACGCTAAAAGTAACGCTGCAACGGCACGATATTTTTCAGGATGAGTGTTTTTTGTGTTTTACTTTCCTAGGTGCTTCCGATGTGTCCGTAAGATCCCAAAACAAGTCCAATTGCTCCAAGATTCAAGTTCTAATGCTTCATATCAATCAAACATAAAACAAACTATAATATACATTAAATGACACGAAACCTAACAAAATAGTAAGCTAAGAATGCCTGAATAAGTGGGTATAAACCACACTTATCATCGGCATACCAAGGCAGATGATACTTGTCAAAACTCCTTCTAGCATCTCGACCAGGTCGGGTTACTATGCATAGACCTCATAGGGTCGGATTCTATAAATTCTCTAATAACCCCAAATCCATCATTCCTTCACTGGGTAGAGTCGACATTATAACTCACTTCGTCCCTAACACGCTCTGACCTTGGGAGAACTCCTCTCTGTCACAAGGTCGGGTCTTTCTGTAAAACTACATCGGTATCTGTCTCTCCAGGCCCTTGGGTTTTTATTATCTATTCTTTGTCAAGTACAACACACATTATGTCCCTTAGGTTGTTGGCCTCTGAAAACTTCATATTACTTCAGCTCTCCCCAAATTCATACCCCTCAAGTCAGGTTACTACACATACTGCAAAAGATGCTCTTTTTGTGACGATTGTCTTTATTTTCCCACCATTTAAAAAAGGTTCTCCTAAGGTTTCTGAATCATTCATAGGAAAGTGGGAAGACATAATGGTCTTCCTTAAATACCCCCAAATCCATCAAATACCATTTTGCCTCATCTTCCCAACATGTCAAGTGTCATCCATATGTGATTCACTCGACAAAACCTAGACAATTGTGATCAACCGAGCTCGTAGCTTTAATCCAAGCCATTCATTTAAATTATAAGGCCACGATTGACCTAATACGTGTCATCAATCCCCCATTATTGCTTCAATTTTTCGATCATGATCAACCCGAGTATCTTATATAAAGGATTATTATATTCATCCTCCACTTTTATAACTCGTCTCTTTCTCGAAACACTCTCAAATCTTCAGCAAGTAATCCCAAGCTTCTTCAACAGCTTCAATCATTCAACTTCAAACTTCGAAACACAAGTAAGCATTCACTAAAATCTCTCTTTATCTCATTCGCACTACGCATACTTATATTCAAAACTGATGTGTGATGAATCTTGATGAACACATGTTTGGGTTTGATATTTTGTTATGGGTTTTTTTAATTTTTTAATCTGAGATTTCTGGGTTTCTAATATTGCCTGTATATGTTTCTGATCATGATGTGAGTATATGGGTACATGCTTTTATTTTGCATTTTTGGTGTAAATGCAAATATTTCTGGGTTTTTTGTGTTTCTTGCTATGGTCTGGTTTATTGACATGTTGCTTCGCCATTGTTATGACAATTAAAGATTTCTAGGGTTAGTCCCTTTGTAGGGATGACTAACTAAAACACTAGATAACAATAATCCCAACTAGCAATAAAATAGGCCCAAAATGATTGTGAATAAAACTTTATCCATCATTGACTAACCTTTCTCCTCGGGTCAATCCTTAGGAGTGTCAGATTATGAATCCTCCTCTGAGACTCCTCTTAACATGCTGCCTTCTGAAGCACCTGCCCCACACCTAATTGATCTAATTGTGATGGAAGATAGTGATTATAACACATCCCCGACCCTATTCGAAGAAGAAAACCAATCATATACCGTAAGGGTAGCCCGACCCGAGCCATCTCATACTCCTACGAACTTTGTCAACCTATATATGGACATAGCCTTTTTTATAACCCAAGCTAAGCTAGACAAGCTCCAGGAATGATTTAACATTCTCGAGGAAGGGAGCCTGACCATTCCAAAAGAGGAAGAGCTGGCGTGCTAACCTAGGAGGGTCGAATTGCCTAATACACTAACTTCTTTGATATGGGTCCGCACCTACCAATGTATGGAAACTTTGACAAGTTGTTAGCCATCATGAAATTGGACTCATGTTAGCTCAAACTAAACGGATAGAGGGTGCTGGTTTGGCTATATGTTGTATGGAACCAAGTTAACCTTGAGAAGCCTTCGGTTGAAGACATGAAGCGTTTGTACCAAATGAATGCCAACTCCAAGGAATATAAGGGTTAGTACTACTTGTCCCTCTACCCCGACGATAAGAAGCTAATCTTAAACCTTTCGGAGCATCGAGTGAATGCCAAATCATCTCCGGTCAAGAAATTATTGTGTCGACCATCTTTCAGTTAAAGGTAATGACCCAATCTTATCACTTTTTTCTTCCTTCCATTTGGATCTTCATACTCGTTGTAATAACACAAATTTACCCCTTTTATCCTACTGGGGTGATCATCCTAACGTCTTCCACGAGGTTAGTGCAATAGTGAAGCTTGCATCTCAATTTGCAAGTAATTATAGAGAAATCTTCAACCCCTCTTCATTTGCTGATGTGGGTCTCATCCCGAGGTTGGCTCCACCGATTTATAAACGGCCTGGTAAATACTTACTAACTGACCGACTTCTTTGTATATTTTATGCTATTATTAGTCACCTGTCCTTCCACTTTGAACTTTATTGACTCGAACTTTAATTTATTTTTTTCTAATTTTATATTTTTCTCTCAATACAAGGATGTTAGGAAGAAGGCCCAGCCCTCTAAAGATAACTCAATAAGCCAAATGTCGAGCTCAAGGCGGTCCAAGCATAACCTGCTCCCAACTCACCACACAGGTTCCTGCATCCCAAAAACAAAAAGCACTAATGCAGGCTCCCGCCGTAGCGACCAGAACCATAAACACTCATTTATCGAGACAAACTCAAACACCATTCACCCAAACATCAAAGACTCCATTCGCATCCCCAAGACCCAAAAAGACGCTTCCACCATGTTGGGGAGAAGATGAGGAACATGTTGACCTAGGTTCTCGGACGAAGATCAGGCCTCCCATGGTAAGGCTCCAACAACTTCTGCTCCAAGATCCATGTTCTAATAATTCCTATCAATCAAACATAATACAAACTATAAAATACATTAAATGACACGAAACCTAATAAAATAGTAAGCTCAGACTGCCGGAATAAGTGGGTATAAACCACACTTATCATCGGCATACCGAAGCAGATGATACTTGTCAAAGCTCCTTCTAGCATTCTCGACCAGGTCAGGTTACTATGCATAAACCTCATCGGGTCGGATTCTATAAATTCTCTAATAACCCCAAATCAATTATTCCTTCACTAGGTCGAGTCGACATTATAACCCACTTCATCCCTAACACGCTCTGCCCTTGGGAGAACTCCTCTCTATCACAAGGTCGGGTCCTTCTGTCAAAATCTATCGGTCTCTGTCTCTCCAGGCCCTTTGGTTTTTATTATCTATTCTTTGTCAAGTACAACACACAGTCTGTCTCTCATTGGTATTCGAACCTTCCTTAGGGTAAAAAGCCATTATCAACATTTGTCCCTTAGTTCTGGGTGTCAACGAGTTGGTGAGTTGATGTCGGGAATTTTATAAAAGATAGTGGTGCAAACCGACCAAACATCCTCAGGTTGTTGGCCTCTGAAAACTTCATATTGCTGCAGCTCTCCTCAAATTCATACCCCTCAAGTCAGGTTACTACACTTACTGCAAAAGATGCTCTTTTTATGACGATTGCCTTTATTTTCCCGCCATTTAAAAAGGTTATCCTAAGGTTTCTGAATCATTCATAGGAAAGTACGAAGGCATAATGGTCTTCCTTAAATACCCTCAAATCCATCAAATCCCATTTTGCCTCATCTTCCCAACATGCCAAGTGTCATCCATCTATGATTCACTTGACAAAACCTAGACAATTGTAATCAACCGAGCTTGTGGCTCTAATCCAAGCCATTCATTTAAATTATAAGGCCACGATTGACCTAGTACGTATCATTAATCCCCCATTATTGCTTCAATTTTTCGATCACGATCAACCCGAGTATCTTATATAAAGGCTTACTATGTTAATCCTCCACTTTTATAACCCATCTATTTCTCGAAACACTCTCAAATCTTTAGCAAGTAATCCCAAGCTTCTTCAATAGCTTCAATCGTTCAACTTCGAACTTCGAAACAAAGTAAGCATTCCTTAAACTCTCTATTTATCTCATTCGCACTACGCATACTTTATATTCAAAACTGATGTATGATGAATCTTGATGAACTCATGTTTTGGGTTTCATATTTTGTTATGGGTTTTTTTAAGTGTTTAATATGAGATTTATGGGTTTCTAATATTGCATGTATATGTTTCTGATCATGATGTGAGTATATGGGTACATGGTTTTATTTTGCGTTTTTGGTGTTAAATGCAAATATTTCTGGGATTTTTGTGTTTCTTGCTATAGTCTAGTTTACTGACATGTTGTTTCGCCATTGTTAGGACATTTAGAGATTTCTATGGTTAGTCACTTTGTAGGGATGACTAACTAAAACACTAGATAACACTAAGCCCAACTAGCAATAAAATATGCCCAAAAATATTATGAACAAAACTTTATCCATCATTGACTATGTTGGACAATTATGACCCATAGCATCACTATTTGTACAGATCATGGTGTTGTTGTACAAATTAACTATGTGACAAAGGAAATTTCTCTTTTATCATTTGTAATTGGATTACCTAGATGTATAAATGATAAAAGGTCTATATGATTAGTTCTGGATTGAGATGATATGAGACAGTATCAATCCACGAAGGTTTAATCATTAAATATCTGTAGTTGTAGTATTATCGAGATTGGACATCGATAATGCAGAATAGACTAGTATTTCACTTGTGCGCGTTGTGGGAGCATAAATGTATAGTTCTCATATATTTGGGTATAGGATACTCATGCAAGTGTAATAGGAGGTTGTGTTTAGCGATGGTACAAAAACAGCTTCTCTCTGGATAGACCCCTCGGAATTCCATTGGTAGTATGACTTTGTGTCTATGGAAGTCCGAATCAGGGTAGGTGTATTTGGTCTTAACCTGAGACTTGCACCGCTAATACTTGCGACAATCAATATACTACTTGGTTTTGGTCGTCCAGGGCTTTAACAAGTTCTGTGTAACGCCTCTTCTAGGTATATTGAGAATCGTAGTGTATTGGGTGTGATGTCGAGATGGAAGTATCACTCCAGTCATAGTGGAGATGATGATCACGTAGGTTACCGAACTGGTGCTCTTTTATGTTGCAGCTATCGGGATAAAATGACTAGGTCATGTTTATCCGATTATAGAGACTAGTTACCAGAGATCCGATATGTGCTTCATACGGGGCAGACACAATTCCAGCCCCAGGCCTTGCACGTGACATCCGATACTAGATCGTAATACGCAATACTACGTATACTACGCTTGATAAAGATTACATATTCCCTTAAGAATATTTCTGGAGAATTGGGTAGGCACGGTTGTAGGCACTGCATTTTTGCATATAAGTCCCGATGATGAGTCTCGTATGGAGGCACTACCTTTTAAGTTGCAGAAGTCGCGGGAAACGGACGTCGGAAGGAAAAAGTCAGAAATTAGTACTTTGTTGGACTTAATTCGTTTGCCTAGCTGCGGGTTCGCTTGTTGGATCTCTGTTTTAACAGTTAGCCTTGGCCCAAAATCCCCGCAACTCACACCAAGCCACACACCAAGCCCATACACCACCTAATTCACGCCCATGCCTCCCAAAATAACAAAAACACACATTAAACACATGCTAAAATCAAGATAAATCACCTTCCCTAATTAAAAGATACAAATCAAATCTCATCAAATGCTTTCCTAATTCAATTAAATCACATTCCCTAATTAAAAAATATCAAATCAAATAAAATCAAATCATATCCCTAATCAAAAGAGAAAAATCAAATAAAATCAAATCACTTCCCTAATTAAAAGATTTTTTCCTTATCACATACTAAATAAGAGATATCCCCAATAATTACTCAAAATCATTTCCCTATTCTTATAAGGTAAACCCCAACCTTTGCCTATAAAAGAAGCCTAAACCAACACATTCAAGCCTAGTGCATCCACGCCCAAGCTCTCCAAAATTCCTAGGACTCACGCCCAACAAAAGAATTGCCCTTCATCACCAAAAAAAACACAAGCCTCCATTAGCCCTCCATTGCCGCCAAGAACAACACCAACACACCCTCCAATTGCCATGAATCTTAGCCCCAAAACAGCCCCTATATTGCGAAAAACAGCCCCAAAAACCCCCTCACTTTCACGCCAAAATCACCCCTCCAAACAGCCTCCAAACAGCCTCAAAACAGTCCACAAATCAGCCCCAAAAACCACAAAAATAGCAGCCCAAACAGCCCTATAATCACGCCAAAAATAGCCCCAAAACAGCCCCCATTCACCACAAAACAGCCCCAAACTGTACCCTTAAACCACAAAATACTGCACTCCAAAACACCTCAAAAATCACCAAAAAACTGCACTTTAAATCTCCCTTTATTACCAAAAACTGCACTTTAGAACCACCGCAAAAACAGTGAAAACCAGCAGCAAAAACCGCAAAAACAGTGAAAGCAGCAGCCAAAACAGCAAGATAGCGAAGGAAAATAACGGACCGGTGAACCGGAGGAGTTGCGAAGCATTAACCCTGAGGGCACCTTCCTTATTTATTTTCATTCATCTTTTGATTATTTTATTTATTTTCTTCGCATGGGAGTCGTTTGTTGATGCATGTTGTGGCCTTTGGATGAATGGAATATGTGTTCTCTCATGCGGTATATCGGATGGAAACCCAGACGTAAATTCTGTAGCCCAATCTGAATGGACGGTATTGCGGTTTGCACTCGGGATACAATGCCACGTACCACTTGAGAGACACACGTATTTCGTTTCATCCAACCTGTATTCGAGCATGATTAGGTCCTTAGTAAGTTATTTATTTTTTTTAAGCATGATTTAGTCTAGTATGTTATTTATTTTTAAGCATGATTATGATGTTTCTTTATGCATGTTATAGTTAATTTCTTTCGCATATAGGAATTTAATTTACGTTTATGTTTAGGTTGTTATTTATTTTTCGTACTTGATAATCCAACATGCTTATGAGATTATTGTGTGATATCGTATGTTTGCCGTTATGATGACTTACTTTTAAAGCATGCAAACTTAGACATAGGATTTATTTTTATGAACGCGGACTATATAGGTTGTTCTTGAGCATATATGTCGTGTAGATTTGGTTAAATCATTGCACAAATTATTTCATTACAAGTGGCATAATTAAGGGACCATTCCGAACCCAACGGTTTGAGGTCTTCCTTGCGAGGGGTGAGTGCGGCCTTAAATCATTTTCCCGGTTCACACCGGGTGGCGACTCCTTTATTCTCCGGTTTAGTCCCCCGCGGGCTACTCCGTACTCCTAACTAGGCCGCGAGCCTAGAACAGCATGTGTCACCGATTTCTGTGTCCTACAACTTGCTCTGCTAGAAGCAACCATGTCTTGTAAATCGGTAAAAATGTAATACTAGGTACGTACGTGTTCGGATAGTCCGACGACCAGATTTACTGCCAACATATCCAGGGATCTCATGGGTCGCTTCCCCGAAGATTCACCGATGACGTATGACTCGCACTTTATTAATCTGGGATTAATTATTAGAGAGAGAATTAATCTAGGATTAATTACGGAGATATTTTATCTGGGATAAAATATTATTTAAAGAGAGAAAACGATTAATTTGGAATTAATCGATAAAATAATATATTCGATATATTATACGAAATTAGATTTCGACGCGGAATAAAAATTAAATTTTAATTCGGGCGAACGAGTTAATTTAGAATTAATTCGCTAGCGACATGAATAGTAATTTTGCTAGGCATAATTATTTAATTAAATTTGATTTAATTACGTCGCAATGGAAAATTCGTTAATTCGGAATTAGCGAACCCGAGCCCGGGAGTGTTTGCGGACCCACTCGCATTTCGAATTTAAGTGCGGCCCACAAGTCACATCAAGCGTCAAATCACTAGTCAATCAAGTGATGGAAGTCACATCACTTTGAGTGAAGTGATGCTTGTCATCATTGATTGATGTGAATAGTTGATGGAAGGCTTTAATGCTTGTACCATTTTTTGAAATTTGAATTGTGGTATATCATTTAATTGATTTTGGAAATCAAAATAACTACATATCTTATTCTCCATCTCTCTCTCAACTTACAGCCTAGGGCCAATTTTCTCTCAAATTTGTTCTTCAATGCCGTGAGGAAGGAGAACCAAAGGAAGGATTTGCGGCAAAGGTTCCGAGTGCTAGCACACTAAAGAGTCATCCAAAGGTGATAGGGAAACAAACCCATGAGCATGGAATCACAACACAAAGCTTGGGGCTTGGAGATCCATCCATGCAGTTGACCGAAAATCATGGAGCACAAAGAAACACCATTGCCGAAAGCTTGATGGAATTTTTTGTTGTTCCTCGCATCGGAAAATCCGATCATTGTAAGTATTCCGCAACTTTACTTTGACGTATTCACACATGATTTCATTGCTTAATGATCCTGGGACTAACCTAGAAACCCAACAGACTAACCTTCCTCCTCGGTCAATCTTTAGGAGTGTCAGACTCTGAATCTTCCTCCGAGACTCCTTTCAACATGTTGCCTTCTGAAGCACCTGCCCCACACCCAATTGATCCAATTGTGATGGAAGATAGTGATTATAACACACCCCGACCCTATTCGAAGAAGAAAACCAATCATATACCGTAAGGGTAGCCCGACCCGAGCCACCTCCTACTCATATGGACTTTGCCAACCTATATATGGACATAGCATCTTTTTTCACCCAAGCTAAGCTAGACAAGCTCCAGGAATGATTAACATTCCCGAGGAAGGGAGCCTGACCATTCCAAAAGAAGAAGATCTGGCGTGCTAACCTAGGACGGGTCGAATTACCTTCTGCACTGCCTTCTTCGACGTGGGTAAGCACCTACCAATGCAGGGTAACTTTGTCAGAGATGTTAGCCATCATGAAATGGACTCATGTCAACTCAACCAGAACGAATGAAGGGTATTGGTCTGGCTATATGTGGTATGGTACCAAGTTAACCTTGAGGAGCCCCGGTTGAAGACATGAAGCGGTTGTACCGAATGAATGCCAATGCCAAGGAATATAAGGGTTGGTGCTACTTTTCCCTCTACCCCGACGATAAAAGCTAATCTCAAACCTGCCGGAGCATCTGGTGAACGCCAAATCATCTCCGATCAAGAAATTATTGTGCCGACCATCTTCCAGTTAGAGGTAATGGCCCAATCTTTTAACTTTTTTCTTTCTTCCCTTAGGATCTTCATGCTCATTGTACTAGTACAACTTTACCCCTTGTAGCCTGCTGACGTGATCCTCTTAAAGTCTGTCAAGAGGTTAGGGCGATAGTGAAGCTTCCATCTCAATTTGCAAGTCGTTATAGAGAAATCCTCAAGCCCTCCTCATTTGCTGGTGGGGGTCTCATCTCGAGGTCGCCCCACCGATTTAGAAACGGCCTGTGTTAAATACTTACTAACTCACCGACCTCTTTGTATTTCTTTATGCTATTATTTATCACTTGTCCTTCATCTTGAACTTTATTGACTCGAACTTTAATTTATATTTTTTTCTAATCTTATGTTTTTCTCTCAATACAGGGATGTTAGGAAGAAGGCCCGGCCCTCTAAAGATCACTCAAGAAGCCAAATGTCGAGCCCAGGGTGGTCCAAGCATAAATCGCTCCCAACTCACAACATATGTTCCTGCATCCTAAAAACAAAAAGCACTAATGTAGGCTCCCGCCATAGTGACCTGAACCGTAAAACATTCCCCATCGAGACAAACTCATAAGGGAATGATCTCTCTCATTGTTCCATAAACATAATGTAAGGCCTTGGTGGGACGAACCCAACCTCGAGTCACTACAAATCACTTGGCCATAAGGGAATGCTCTCTCTTTGAGCCATATATATAATGTAAGGCCTCGATGGGACGTACCCAATCCGATCCACTTAACCCACAAAGACTTTGAGGGAAGATTTTCAACCTCAGGTTTTCCCCTCAAGCATGGGCAATGGTGTCCCAGGCCATGCTGCATAAAAAAAATGACAAGTGTTTGGGGTGACGTATCACACACTACACACCGACACAAAAACATCAAAGTAATCAAGACAACGTCCTATCTTATGTTACCTAAAATAATAATTTTGAACCTCATAGTCCAAATATCTCGGACTAACGAGCTACGGATCAGAGAATGGCAAACACCATGGGGGAATTTCCCCTCATAGTCTATAAATGCTATGATTACCTTGGGGTACCAAATGCCACGCCGAACCTTTCGTCGAGTTGTTATGGATACTCGAGGCGTCAAATGCCACACAGGCCTTGTAAGTCTTCAAATGTGTAAGTCATTGGGTATTAACGTTCCAGCCTATGGATTTGATAATGGCACCAGGGTTAGCGTGCCATGGGGGTGCACACTTTCACACTTTTTCCTTGCAACTTTCAGTAATGCCGACCAAAGGTATTTCGTAAGAATATTGAATATATCTTTCCCATTCAAATAGCAAACAAACGTATAAGCGTACAAGTCTTTATTCATAAAGGGAAAGCCTTATCTATATTCTTGGGATCTACTGCCCTTCATACAACTCTCTATGTGTCATTTTAAGATAGTTTTTATTGAAAATAACATCTCAACATCTCTGCGCTCTAGGCTTTTTAAGCCCATGTCGTCTAGCTACTCCAGGTGATAGGCACCCGACCTGATGACCTTTTCTATCTTGTAAGGTCCTTCCCATTTTGCTCTCATAGAGTCTTGCTCGGGTTTCTTTGTATTCATAATAACTTTCTTTATGAACAAGTCCCTGAGATGAAAGGTTTGCACCCAAACCCTCTAATTGAAAAACGAGCCATTATTTGTTGATAAGTCACCACTTTGAGTGCCGACCTCTCTATTTTCTCCTTAACCAGGTCAAGGTGGTGCCTAAGGAGGTCTTCATTTTATTCTCCTTCAAAATACTGGACTCGATGGGTCATCATTCCGATCTCTGCTGGTATCACTGCCTCGCACCCAAAGGTAAATGAGAAAATGATGTATTCTATAGAGTCTTTATAAGTTGTCTGATGTGCCCACAAGACTTCTGGTAGTCTTCTAGTCACAAGCCCTTGCACGATGGGAACCAGGCTTTCAAGTTATTTTTTATGGTCTTGTTTGCTGCCTAACCTACCCATTAGACTTCAGGTAAGCAGTGACACGAACCTTAAGGCAATTTAGAGGACCTCACAAAGCTTCTTGAAGCCTGAGTTATCAAATTGCTTCACATTATCTGTGATGATGGCCCGGGGAATCCCGAACGGTATACTATATTCTTCTTTGCAAAGTTCGTGGCCTTCTTCCCAGTTATGGTGGACAACAAATTAGCCTCCACCCATTTGGTGAAGTAATTGATGGCCACATTTGCATATTTTGCCTGACCTTTCTCCGTAGGCATAGGTTTGATGAGATCCAAAACCATTGGGAAAATGGCCAAGGACATGAGATAGTAGTAGCTGCTCGGGTGATGTTTGGAACATGGCAGTCTTCTGACACCGATCACATGCTCGAGCCACTCCGAGTTTTCCTGATGCATCGTTGGCCAAAAAAACCGTACATGAGTGCTTGTAGGCAATAGATTTTCCATCTGTATGACTTCCATAGATTCCTTCATGAATTTCCCTCAGCACATAATTAGACTCATTGGCCCCTAAACACCTAACGTATGACATCGTGAAGCTCCTTTTACAAATTCCCTCATCTATTAGGCAAAAATATGCACTCCGATATTTCAACCTCCTCGCCTCTTTCTTATCATCTGGTAAGTCCAAACTCTAGGTACATATTGATCAGTTCTATCTACGTCAGTTTAACATCGGCATCGACCTTAATCACATTCAAACCTCCTACAGTCTAAGGTTCTAGGATCTCCAAGGGAACCCGAGGAATCATACACTTGATGAATGACGCCAACTGGGGAAATGAATCTGTCTGCTGGCTGTTCTCTCGACCAACCTCCTCAAATGTCACATTTCTCATTCCTTCGACCAATTTCTTCTCCTCCATGAGATAAGCTATCATATTAGGCTCTCATACTTGAAACCCATCATTCAACTGCTAGACGGCCAGCTGCGAGTCACTCTTCACAATCACATCTTTCACCTCGACGCATCACAAAGCCTCAGCCCAGCCATGATCACCTCATACTCGGCCTCGTAATTAGTTGCTTCAAATTCAAATCTCTTTGCATAGCTTGGCTCCTCACCCTGCCATTACTAATGATGACACCAGCCCTACACTCTTGCGAGCTGACTGACCCATCAACATATAACTCTCACTTCTCCTCTTCCCTGACCACCATGACTTGGGGCCCGATGAATTCTGCCATAAAGTTAGCTAGTGCCAACCCCTTGATGGACACTCAAGGTATGCCAGAAATGGAGGCCGGGTCAGGTACCCTTTAAGTTGCTAGAATGCCTCCTCGCACTCGTTCGTCCACTCAACCTATTTCTTCACCTTCTTGATCAGTTGGAAAAAGACATGGCATTTATCAGTGGCCTTTGAAATAAACTGATTAAGTGTTCCTACATGACCATTCAAACTCTGTATTTCTTTCACTTCTTTGGTGATTTCAGATCTACAACAACCTTGATCCTCTGAGGATTGGCCTTGATGCCTCTCATATTGACCCTTTACCCCAAAATGTTCCCGAGGATACTCCAAAGGCACACTTATCTGGGTTTAATCTCATCTCATACTTCCTCAGAAGTTCAAATTTTTCCCGGAGGTCTTCCAAGTGATCATTCGGATGTACGGACATGGCTATCATATCATCGACATTGACTTACATTGTCTTACCAATGAGGGGCTCAATGACCTAATTCACCAACCTCTGATATGTTTCTCTAGTATTCTTTAACCCAAAAACATTAGCTTATAGCAATAAAGCCCTTATCTGTGATAAAGGTCATCTTCTCCTCATCCTCAGGGAATATTCAAATATTATTATATCCCAATAATGCATCCATGAAGCTTAGCAGCTCATGGCAGCCGTCAAATCCACCAAGTGATCCACTTTAAGAAGTGGAAAGCTATCATTTGGGCAAGCTTTGTTCAAAGAAAATAAGTTCACACATTCTCTATTTACCATTGTCCTTTTTCACCAAGACCATGCTTGAGACCCACTCCGAATACTTTACTTCTCTGATGAACTGACTTGCATCAAGTTGTCTACCTCCGCGTGAATGGCCATGTACCTCTCCTGGTTGAAAGTCCTCATCTTATGCTTCACCATTTTATGATCCATGTTTATTGATAAGTGGTAACTGATGACTCGAGGATCTATCCCATGCATAACTACATGGCTCTATGTGAAGACATTTTTATAATGTCTTAGTAAGTTTATGAGCTTCCTCTTTAGATTCTACTCTAACCCAACCCCGACCTTGACTATCTTCCCCGAGCTAAAAAGGTCCACTGATTCAAGCTTCTCTCCCGCTCTTGCATACTGAGTGGCGTCCTCGGGTCGGGGATCGGAAAACTCCACCTCAATTGAGTCTTCTACATTTTCCTTCCTCTTCTGCCCTATGACATCATCAATACATAGGGTCTCCTTGGATGTGGCTACAAAATAACTCATTGCCACCTTCTGACTACCGCATACCACCTCGACCATCTCCCTAATAAGGAATTTCAACTTCAAGAAGTAGCTTGACATGGCTGCCCTTGATTTCATCATTAAGGGCCTTCCCAAAATCACCTGGCAATTATTTAAGCAATCTACCATGGTGAAATCCATCATAATTATATGATTATAGGGGCTCATTCCAATGGTCGTTGTTAGCTATACCCGACCAAATGGGATGACAATGATCCATCGAACCGTACATTGGAGTTACATCCTTAATCAATATGGTGAACTCCACCCTCAGCCCACTCAAGGCCTTTTGGATATGATGTCCACTGCACTCCTAGGTATATCCTCTCTACCTCCGAACCCCAATGTTGGCCTTGATTATCATGCAATATCACCTCCTTGGTAAATATTATTGACACCGGCCTGGTTTTTTGAATCCTCGGGGCCCTCTCTGTAGTCACTACCTCAGGACTATTAATTCTTCTTTCCCGATTTGAATCCTCAGCAAACGTTCTTCCTCTAATTAATATATAGTTTCAAGTGTGACAAAATTTATTATTAATCATATTATTATTAATATATATATATATATATATATAAGTATAAAATTGAAATATCCTATTATATTAAATCTACTACAGTATATCAAGCTAGCAAGGGGACCAAATGGACCTACGGTTCCAAGCTCCAATAATCCCGGAATATTAATTAAACTCTTAATTAAATATTTGAATTATTAACTTCAGGTTATTCCACTAAAAACCTGAAGTTGCACTCTTGTTGACGCAAATAGATAATATAAGATGAGCTACATCGGTGTCCATCGATGTAGTTATTACAAACGGATTGGCCCTTCACGAGTATCTCATAATTAGAGTCAAGTCATAATGTATGTTATCCCCCTCTAATTATTTTTACCTTAAGTATCATTAATTCTCTAATGAACGATTTATTCATAAACATTATGAATGTTAATTTTTCTAGAAAGACTTGAGAGTTCTAATCGTTCAAGTACCGAATCAACCCTTAAGGAAAATACTCATCAACTTCTCGCAAGAAGAAGTGAACTCCCTATCAATGTTAAACATCTCTAGCTACACACCAAACCATTTCCCCAAAGTACGTAGCTATTGGTTGGGATTGCTACACCAACCTCACCTTTGTAAATTAAAGGACATAGCCTACCATGCTGGAGTTCGTAGTACGCTTAGGATTCAGATCAATCCATATATGACCATCTAGTAGATTGAAATGACTTTATTTATTTAATGGATATTATAAGAAACTCATTTCTATCTAGGTCTAGTCCTATATGATCACATCATATAAGGTACCTTCATTCTTATGTCACTATAAGGACGATCCCAAATTAAGATCACCAAATAATTATAGAATGGATCGTAGCTATAGATAAACCACAAACAAAGTACCTACTTTGTTTACTTTCTATAGACTATTTTACATTACTAACTTCATACATAAATCCTCTTGGGTATGACATTGATACATTAAGTCTGGAGGCACATGAGCAATCTAGGATAAACAAGATAATTTACAATATGCGATATTAAACAAACACTTTGATAAATTAATAATGCATTTTTTTATTTCATAAATTATAATTCTGTTTACGTTACATGAAGCTATATGGCATATATCCCAACAATCGCCCACTTGCACTAGAGCAAATGAGACATGTCACGTAATCCTAGACCATCTAGGTGACCTTCAAACACTTTAGCTGACAAGGTCTTTGTAAATGGATCAGCCAGGTTCTCTACGGATGCAACCTTCGTGATAGAAACATCTCATCTCTGTACTATCTCTGTGATGAGATTATATTTTTTCTTTATATGCTTTCCCCTCTTGTGGCTTCTTGGTTCCTTAGAATTTTCCATTGCACCACTATTATTGCAATAAAATGTGAGTGATTTATCGAGATCTGGAACAACTTCTAGATCTTCTAAGAACTTTCGGAGCCAGACAACAACAAGAGTGCAACTTCGGGGTTTTTAGTGGAATAACTCGAAGTTAATATTTCAGAATATTTATTTAAGAGTTTAATTAATATTTCGGGATTATTAGAGCTCGGAACTGTAGGTCAATTTGTTCCTCGTGCTAGCTCGATATACTGTAGCAGATTAAATATAATTGGATAGTCCAATTATATATATATTACTGTTATTATTATTTTATATATATATATATTAATAATATGATTAATAATAAATTTTCTCACACGCGAAATTATAAATTTAATTTTTAATATATGTTTTTTATAATAAATGATTGTATGATAATTCTTTATTATAAGGTATTAAATTATATTTTATAATTTAATAAAATTTTAAATTTTGTATTTCCAAAAAATATTTTTTGGAAATCCTTTTGGTTGCTTAGGAAGTTACATATTTTGGAAGGGAAATTACACCTTTTAAAAAGCTAATAACTTATTTTATTTTGGACCATTCCTTAGTCATGATGATGACATTAACTAAAAGGATTTGATGTTACAAAAATTTTAATAACTCTTAGGGATGGCTGAAAAGTACATATTGGAGAGGGAAGGGTTTGTTTTATTTTGGAAATAAAAACCTTAGGTATAAAAAGAAAATAAGATTTTTCTTTTGGTTAACCTAATTCATTCTAAATCCTAGCCACCTTTTCAAGTTCTAAGTTTTCTTTAAAAAGTTGAAGAAAAAAAGAACATGAAAAGCTAAAAATTATTGTGTGACACTTTGATCTCTAAAGAGTTTAGAGATTAGTTTGTGAATTTAGCCTACACTATTCTCTGTTAGTTGCGAAACATAGCACAAAATGCCTTTTGGTGTCAAACCAAAAATCTTCTTCTTCTTCCTTACCAACCACCGAACAGCAGTGAGCAGTATTTTGTCTCACTACCGCATGTTTTCTTGTATAACGGGGCTCAGTTTGAATTTGATTCTTGTTCAGAAAATTGAGAAATGTCAAGGGGTGTTTCAAGAGTGTCGTGGGGCTGTTTTTTTTTTTTTGAAACATCCGACCTGAAACACAATGGGTATTTACCCAAAAGAGGGATTTTTTGGAAACTGAGCTGGGCATATTTTGGGTCCAAAACAGTCCAGATCTGAGCCGTTGTTCGGGAGCAGTTCCGGGGCTGAAATTTTTTTAAAAATATAATTAAAAGGGAACTGTATAAAAAAATTTCAAGGCCGATCTCGGGTGTCGTAGGTGCTTCCGCTTCGCTAGGAAATCAGTTCCTACAATTAGCATCAAGAGCGAGGTTGAAAAGTGTTCTTAACCCTTTTTTTTTTCATTTAAAGTTAATGTTTTTATTTGTTTATATGAGATATAGATAATTATATGCATGTTTAGATAAGTAGGCACAAATTAATATTCATGAGATGAATATTTATTGTTGATTCATATGATGGATGGTTTTTACATTGATCGTAAATTTTTCTGGCTCTTATTTTATGTTGTTTTTTATTTTGAGAATGTAAGGCCATAAACCAATTTTAAAAATGTTGTATTTTTATTTTCCTAAGTAAAAGTTTCATTCTTTGTAATTTGGAGCATGTTGCCAAGGAGGACACTTAGGTAGTAATTGAGCAATATTTGGTAAATGTGGATCGTGGTTATGGGAAGCTAGGTAAACATAGGCATGGTGAGTTCGACGGCGGCGTTTGGAGGTGATTTCCATGTGAAAGCATGCTTACAAGCAAAAGTGCTAATGTTGTCCGTAGTGAGCACACAACTACTTGAAACATTATATCCATATATTGAGAGTGTTAGTACTCAAGGAGCATAATATATTGAGAGTGTTAGTACTCAAGGAGCATAATTTCCGCAGGATAATCCATTGAGTCAAGAGTTGAAGACCAATGGATGCCTTGGGAATTTTATGTACAAATTAGATTAGTATAGAAAAAATAAGAGTCTGGTCAATGCAAAATTTATTTTTATGTTATATGTATGTTTAAATTTGAAATGTTTGAATAACATGTCATATAGCTTAGCGTGTCTACTCTAGCATTTTCACATGCCATACAATATTTTAGATGCATGAATATTCTAGACATAAAATATGATTTTATATAATTTAAAATGGGTTAAATTGGAATATGATATGCATGGAAAATGAATTAATTAGATTAATTGGTCTAATGGTTTGAAAATTGGAAATTCTAAAATTATAGGCTTAATAAGTGCATCATGAATTACATTGGTATATAGGATGGAAACTCGGACGTAAATTTCATAGTCGATTCTAAATGGACGGTAATATGGTATGCACTCGGGATACAACTCCACGTACCATTGGAATTTATAACGCTCTTAGATTAATTAAATGATTTAATTAGAATTTTGTCAACTTTAGAATTTTAATTTTTAAACTTGCTAGTGTTCCAATATTTTAAGAGTTAAAATATATTAGGTCACTAAACCAAATCAGAATGGAATTAAGATGGGTAAGGTGGCAAGCCACGAATATAATATAATTTTGGAAATGAAAGCTCATGCGAATAATTGTAATAGGGAATGTTGAATATAACTAGAGGTTTAGAAATGAGACTTCTCTGATGCATAAAGTTAGTCGTAGTATGATGGTAAATGCTAAGTACTAAGCAGAATTTCATAGAATGTAGATAAAAGATTTATCTCTCAGTCATAAATTCAAGAAATTATTCACTAAGGCCATACGGATAACCTTGAATCAAGATGAATTTGTCAGTTAAACCCCAGAAGGGATTCGAGGACAAATCCAATTTAAAGGGGGAGAATTTTTAACGTCCGACAATCTTGACTACTGTTATATTATGGGGCATATGATACATAATGTAAATTATGTACGAACATATATACACTCATGAGATGACTTTGGGGACAATCAGTAAATTACTCGAAATCTCGATACGAAATTATACGATGTTCTATTTCGGATAGCCCATGATATTTGGGCCATAACGTCCTCATACAAACTTCGATTTTTATGAACTTTATATTTTCAGAAAGCTGAGATCGAGACCTACAATTTCCGTGTTGAATAATTTTCCAAATTATAACCAGAAATGGGTTTAAAATACAGATTAAATATCTGAATGAATAGTGCTCGGACTTATATAGAGAAATCTCAAATTTTCTCAAAGTTTCTACATATTTCTTCAAAAGTGCAAATTACAAGTGGCCCCTAGTATAAAAGGTGGATACTATTTCTACATCTCAAAATAAAATTTTGTAGAGAAAGAGAGAGAAACGTGAGGATGAGAAGAAGAAGAAGAAAGAGAGAATACGGAAAAAGAAACAAAGAAAAAGAGCCTTGCAACCATTAAAGGCTTAGTAAGTGAAGGAAATCAAGAGAAAAAAGGTAAAGAATCTTGACCCAAAATCTTGGATTAAGAAGTTTTGTTGATATTATGTTATATGTATATTAGGAGCACATTAGGCATGGTATTTAGTGATATATGACCATGGAAATTGATTAAATTAAGTAAGGACCAAATACTTGGAAACCTTACGTATTGAGCTATTGGGATTATGAGATTAAAGAGTTAAATGAATTGAGGAATGTTGATTTAGCAAGTATTTACAATAAAGTTTAAAGAATTGGTTAGTAGAAATTGTTGTATGATACATCATGATATAAGTATGATATGCCTTGAAATAATAACAGGTGCTTGAGTGGATAAATTTAACCTAGTTCTGAAGCATATTCCACAACCTATATTCTAATTGAGTTTCTCCATTATAGATCATCGCAGGAACCGCAATTCTCTTCGACGAGTAGCATATCACCGACCAAATTTCAAACCAGTGAGTGGACACTTTTCTTTTAGGTTGATTTTATTTAATTGTTTGACTCAAGACTTACTTTCGAGCATTTAGGGCGGTAGTCAGATTTTACATTATTTGTTTTAAGAAATAACATGTTTCTAAAAGATAAGCTTTCTTATATGATGAGCTTTTGAAAGAATAATTTTAGAACTTGAGTTTTACGTTTTCGAGACATGGGGAAAATCCACCTCAAGATTTTACTTGATTCAGATATGAAATTGATGGAGAGCACATGTGCACATGTAGAGGACTGAGGGGACAGCGATACATAACGCCCCCATATCCTAGTTCAGGGCTTGGGAAGACAGAAGCCCTTAGATCCTAGATTCAGAGCTTGGAGGGTATGTAATATCCTCAATCCGGGAGATGCTACTGGTAGGGAATAGGTCGTGATATCCCCCTGAGCCTCTAACTATCTGTATGTAATCATCTTAACTGAGCTAATCTCAAATGACTTTCTCATGCATATGAACCATTGCCCTAACTCAACAACATGAAATGCATCTCAAATACTCATATAGTTCAGTACTACACGTCGCAACTCTGATAATAAACACATTAGCAGATTTCAATAACTTACTTTAAAACTGACAATACTGAAAATCTATACACACTCTGGTGGACTCAGACCACCTAGTGACTGCCATCAGTATTCATCCTCCCGAGCTCGTCCTCCATGATCTTGCAAACTAAAACACTGGGAGGGGGTTAGATCGCTTGGACGATCTAGGTGAGTGGATAATTTAAAATGAAAACTGAAATACTGATATGAAAATGTTTGGTTTAAAACAAAATTTCAGAAATAACTTAATATGAAAAACTCTTTTCTGGTCTGAAAATGAACTCTTTTCTGAAAATATTGTCTAAAATCTCTTTGTAAAACTTATCTTTTCTGAAAGTCTCTTATAAACTGAAGCCAACTCTTTCTAATTCATAGTAATTCTTTTAGGTTTCTAATTCATTATATATGGTACATTCATCATGTTTAATTTTATGCCTAAATATTTCAATGATTTTAATATGCGATGAATGAATATTAAAATGCATGCTTATTTTATTTTCAGCCATGCTTTCTCCAATAATTTCAATTCTCTGAAATGAAAAACTAACGGGAGAAAACTATGTAAAATGGAAAAGTAACATGAACGTCATCTTGGTCTGTGAAGATCTTAAGTTTATCCTGACGGAGGAATGTCCTCCTGAGCCAGCCATAAATTCTGGCCAAGCTATGCACGATGCCTTCCAAAAATGGGTCGCGGCCAATGAGAAAGCCTGCTGCTACTTACTAGCAGGGATATCCGAGGTTTTTGCTGCAAAGCATGAGCCAATGGCTACAACATCTTTGATGATGGAGTCATTGCAGTGCATGATCGGGAAACCTTCAGAGCGGCAACGTCATGAGGATATGGTCTTAGCGATGACCGCAATGATGAAGGATATGGCATCTGTCTGAGAGCATGTCTTAATGATGATGATCTATCTCAACACAGATGAAACTCATAGAGCTCATATTGACGAGTGTAGCTAGGTGACCATGATCATGGAAACTTTTCTAAAGAGTTTCCTACAATTTAAAAGCAAATATGTTATGAACAAGTTGACTTTTACTTTGACATAACTTCTAAATGAGTTTACCTCTTAGGAGTCCATGTTGATGGATCCTCATAATCCTAGTGAAAAGGAAAGTGTTGCTGAATCTTTCAAATCTACAAAGAAGAGAAAGAAACAATGGGAAGGTTAAGAGTACAACTATTTGATACATGGAAAGACCTTGCAGTAAATGACTTTACCATAAGAGTCAGGACGAGGGATGTCGTTTTAGTAAAAGCAGTGCGAGTTATCAGTTTTCATTTTTTTCAATAATAGTTATTTGAATTTAAATAAAGAGTTGTTTATCTTCGTTTTGTCACAGAAATTTAATTTCTGTTTCAAAACCATTGCATGATGATTTTTCTATTTTCATTTAATAATAATTTAGTTATTATTGCTAGAAATGGATTAACTATATGCACAGGAAACTCATTCAATAATTTATATATGTTAAGGCCGTTAACACATGATTCACTGCTCAACACTGAAATTTTAAGGTTGAAAAACCTAAAACATAACGGCAAAAGATTTCTGTTGATAAAACAAATCTATGTCATCTTAGACTTGGTCATTAGCCTTGACCGAATAGATAGGTTGATAAAGAACATAGATTTAAACCAGTTAAAGCTTGGAACTTTACCAGTTTGTGAATCTGGTCTAGAAGGAAAGATGACCAAGAGATATTTACTGGAAAAGATATAAGAGCCAGTCAACCACCTGAGCTAATACATTCAGACATTTACTTACCGATGAATGTAAGAGCATGATGATCTTATGAATACTTCATCACATTTATTAACAATTATTCTAGATATGGGTACGTTTACCTAATGCAGCACAAGTCAGATACCTTTGAAAAGTTTAAAGAGTATCGTGATCAGGTTGAGAACAAATTAGGTAAGATGTTCAAAACTCTATGATCGATGGAAGAGGATACCTTGATAGTAAATTCGAGGAATTCTTGGTTGAGCATAGGATAGTATCCCAAATCATAGTACCTGGAAGACCACATTAAAATTTTATTGCAGAAGGGAGAAATCAGACCATACTAGACATGATGAGATCTATATTTAGTTGCAGTTCACTTCCTAGTTCATTTTGGGGAAATACATTACAAAAAACAACATATATCCTTAGTATAGTTCCATCTAAGTATGTTCCTAAGACTCCTTTAGAGTTTTGGAGTGGTCGTAAAGCTTGTTTAAGACATTTCCACATATGAGGGTGTCCAGAACATGTGCTGAAGAATAAGACTACAAAGTTGGATCCATGTTCTGACCGGCGTAGACACACACGTATAACCCAAGTGTATGTATCGTTCAAGTAGTATAAAAAGTATCGATCCCACGAGGACTTAATATCTAAACTATTAATTTTATGAAATCAAATGATTACTAGTATCTTGATTGATTGATTTGAAATGGTGACGATTCTAAATTTAAAAGCAAGTAATTAAGATTGTCGAAAGTAGGTTTTAAGAAAAATCCAATATTAAAAACTATCTAGGGTTGTGATTTCTTTTAATATCATTTTAAAGATGAAGTGGTTATCTTAAAGTTGGGTAATATATAGATTTATTAACCTGGAACACTAAATTATGTAAAAGCCTCTTCCGATGGTCAATTACAAATACCTAGTATAATTCAATTGAACCATATGTCTATGTCAACCAAATTACCTAGATTCATTAAGATTAAGTTCCAATTAAGGCTACCCCCGCCCGACAGGTATACTTCTATCCTGTAAGGAAATCTATTAAAGGGTTATCTATCCTCAAGGAAGATCGTGGGTTATTGAGTCTGAGGTCTTAAACTTAAAATCCCTATGTCTAGTTCATTTTAAGTTTACCTAGTCAATTTTATTAATGGTCAGTTAATTAAAAAGCATTAAGATTAAGACTCAATAAATAAATCTTTATATTACACAAACTTTAATTTAACCCCTTATAAACAGGTGATATTAAAAGTCATCACAACCCCAGATAACTAATTTAGTTACAATACATAACTAGAGCTAGTAAAAACTTGAAAATAAAATACATAAAGTAAAAATGCGTTAAAGTAAATACTGAAAAGTAAATTACAATAAAATAAAATGCTAAGGTAAAAGGAATTACTTTTACTACTACTAATTTAGATATCTCCCATAAAATAATATATAAACTTGTGATAATATTACCAACCGACCAATCTGGCGGTATCCTGATTAAGTGAAATTAAGTCCAACCAACCATTAAGGCGGTAATATTTGTCCATAAACCAGCCATAAAGGCGGAACCAAAATTAAATTACCAACCGGCCAATCTGGCGGTATCCTTGATTAGTCAGGTTTAAACCAGATTAAAATTAAATTTCCAACCGACCAATATAGCGGTATCCTTTTTAAGTCAAATTTTAAATAGTGAATATATTATTTTTAAGGAGATTAATCTAAATAGCAATAGTAAAAGAATTACATTTCACCCTAGCTGGGGAAGTTACCTCCTCATGGTGAATAGTAAAAACTATAAAAAGTAAAGAAAGTAAATTACTATTATTACAAAAAGTAATTAAAATTTAATTACAAAACTTAAATTAAAGACACTAGAGAGAGAAACTCCCTATTTACATAAGGAGAGAGAATGGTACAACAAAATCTGAAATCTTGAGCTGAATTTATAGGCCTCGGTGGGGTTCCAGCATCGCGACACCAAGGCCTTTTGCGTCGCTACGCTAGCTGCAGTCGATGTGGCATGCTCTGGTTTTGACACGTGGCAATTCGGATAAGAAGATAAGGCGACACGTGGTGAGGCGGCTAAGAGCTCAATTATTATGCTGACGTGGCGATGACATGGCGCTGACGTGGCAAGGCGACTGAGATCAATTGTCGGCACCGTAGGATTGCGACACGTGTTACACGCGTGATTGGCTGATGATGACGTGGCATGTTGACTCGGTTGACCTGCTGACGTGGATGATGACGTGGCAAGACGCGTGGTAGAGTTGACTCGTTGACTGGATGACGTGGCGACACGTAGGATGACACATGGCACATGTGGAAATAGTAATTATCGGCACCGTAGGATGATGACACGTGGCACGTGCACGTTAGCAAAGTCAAACTTCTCAAATTCTGACCCGTTGACCCGGCGCCATTAGCAGATCGGCTGTGATGGTGACATGTGGCACGGCGCACGTTAGCAAAGTCAAACTTCTCAAATTCTGACCCGTTGACCCGCGTACATTAGCATGACTTGTTGCATATTAGGCGTCGCGACGCCAAGGGTTTGGGCATCACGACGGGGAAAATTACGAAAATGCCCTTTTCATCCAATTTTCACTGTTTTGGCCCAATCACACCTCCAGAATGTCCTGAAACTTTATTTATCTACAAAATAACACAAAACACTTCAAAATATTCACAAAACTCAAGAAACTATACAAAATATTAAGTTAAATGAGTGGGAAATAGTGATAGAATTACCACTCATCACACCCCAAAACCTAACATTTTGCTAGTCCTCGAGCAAAACATAATATAAAATAACATAAATAAATTAACTAAGCCACTTTCGTAGGGATCACGGTTGCATTTAGCGTATGTAACAAGCTTTTAAACCCCTAGGTGTCCCTAGTGGACGAGTTGTAGTCTCGTGAGGGTTTACAAAAATGATACCCACAAATATTTTACAAAAGTAAAAAGGTAGTAAAACTAATGCACACAAAAGCAAAAAGACAAGCGAAAAGAGAATAAAGAAGTTAGAACTAATCAGATGAAACTTCTACTCCAAGTTACTAGTTTTTTTGTTTCATTCTAAATTACCAAATAAGAAATTCTCCGATCATTTTTACCATTCTTCATATACACAGCCAACATAATATTAACCACTCATTTTTGCCCACAGCAGTCATAAGTGCCAGTTGATAAGCAGTAATAGTTTTGTCCTAAAGTTCTATCAGATTTCACACCTTTTTGTAGCAATAGAATAATTGTTTCTCATTTTTCTGAATTTTTCTTTGATTTTTTCTTTTCTATTTTTTATTTATATACAATATCTTCCATCTATGTAACGTTGTGTTAGGTCGGTGGCTCCCAAACCAGTTGGCTTTAGGGCACCAGGTGTTAGACACCCCTACAGACTTAATTACTCAGACTTCATATATATATATTTTTGCAGCATCTTTGATCCATGTAACGAGCTTTGGGCCAGTGACTCCCAAACCAGTTGGCTTTAGGGCACCAGGTGTTAACACCCCTACGGACTTAATTACTCAGACTTCAGATATATATATTTTTGCCAGCATCTTTGATCCATGTAACGAGCTTTGGGCCAGTGACTCCCCACCCGTTGGCTTTAGGGCACTAGGTGTTAAAACACCCTTACAAACTTAATAACTCGGATCTCAGTTTTTTTTTTACTCCCTCACTTTTGAGATGCTTCCTCCAAATAAACTATAGCACTGAATATTACAAACTTTTCAATTACAGATCATGTCCATATGTTACTATGCATATTGATAATACCTCTCAACTGAGTATATGAAGATTCATTTTAGTCAGTGTTATGGAGAATTCACAAATAAATAATTTAAAAGGAAATAAACAAAAATTAACTTGTTTCGAAATAGGTTTGAGATACGTCTCAGGAGTAGAAACTCCTTACTCGGCTATTTTTTACCAATTTCACCTTTTTAGTCAAAACACAAAATGCAAAATATTTTTGTAATTGTTTTTGAAAATTTTTCAATTTTTTTGTATTTTTCGAAAAAATTTGGACTAAAAATAAAAACAACATACAAACTAAAAACAAGGTACTAATCAACTAATTCCCTCCCTAAACTAAATGAGACATTGTCCCCAATGTCTTAAACAAGTAGAAGAAGAGTTTAGAAAATAATACCTGGTTAGCTGAAAATTTACAGGAATTTAAAGGTTAAGATCCAGATTAATCCGACACCTCTTACCACGATCGTCCTCAGACCAATTTATATTTGAAAGAATATGGTCAACTTGTGGTTCATAGGCTATGAGTTGGTCTATTAGATCCGAAACAGTTCTGGCAGTAAAGAGGAGTTCTTTTAAAGGTTTTGACACGAACCCATTTCTCCGAGCATCATCAAGAAACACACAAAGAAAATCATAAAATCCATCAACGTTGAGCAGTCCGATTGGTTTCTGGTGTATGTTCAGGTTCGCCCAAGATAGCACAATAAAAATTTCCTCCAATGTACCCAAGCCGCCTGGCAAAGCAATAAAAGCATCAGCATGGTTAATCATTTCTACCAAACGTTCAGACATACCTGGCACGATCAGTTCCTCTCCGTTTGATGGTTCAATAAGATTTGCCTCTGCCAAGGGTTTTGGGATGATTCCCAAAACGTGACTGCCTCCTTCCTGTACGGCCTTTGAAACGATCCCCATAAGTCCAAGATTTCCTCCGCCATATATTAAGTGCATATTCCTTACAGGTAAGACTCGACCCAATTCCTGTGCTGCTTCCACGTATTGTGGTTTAGTACCAACACTACTAGCGCAAAACACACAGATGTTTTCAACTCGTCTTCTTGAAGTGGCTTCCATGTTTTACTCTGGATGTCTTCAAAAGTGCAATGATGAGTTGAATTTATAACACCTGAAAGGGTGAGTAAAATAATACCACTAGTACCTGCCAAATGACAATTATTAGTTAAACAAATCGTGATAGTCCAAAAGGACTGGATCCTGTCGGAGAAAATAAAACAAAACAAATTAATTATTAGGAAAGACAAAGAGATATAATATTTACAAGAAAAGTAGAGCTTGATCGACGTCTATGCGTCAGGGACAAGCTTCCCATCCAATTTTTTATAAACTGGAAAACAGGGTCTTTTTGAGTCAGATTCCCGAGACTTAAATATTGTCTTTCTTTTTGAAATTGTGTATGTAATTTACGAAAGGCTATGTGAACATATCCACAGGGATGCCTCTCAAGAGTCGAAGATATATCATCTAAAGACTCCTTACTCAAGCCATCCCTAATGGATTTAATTTTGTCTTCGCGATTATCAGACACCATTCCTAAATAACGACAACGAGTATTGCAATTCCATCGTGCACATTTGTAACAAACACCCATTTGCTTAGCTCTACGTTTCTTTGCATAGGTGCTTCTTCCAAAACCAAGCATATGTGAAATAAAAGAGTCAGAAGACTCACCTGCCAATCGGACCCGTGCTTCAATTACCCAACAAATATCATTAGGAACACCGTGAATTGTTAGTAACCTCATCCGTTCCAAGCGAGCTTTGTAGACTTTCATCAGATATTTTTGAGGGAGAGAAGTAAATTGCTTGTGAAGATTTGCGAGATCTTCTTCCATCTTGAAATGACTTAATCTGCAAAACTAAACAAACAAAAATTAAATCACACCAAATCACAATATATACACAAATTGCATGGTTGCCTCCCTGCGAGCGCTAAGTTTAAAGTCGTCAGCTAGACTTTTACTTCTCGAACGTTAGGCTGGATCTGAAAGTGTGACACTTTCTTTTTGTCGCTCAAATGATTCTCCCCAGTAGTGTTTGACACGCTGACTGTTAACCTTGAATGTGTTGTGGTGTTAGGATCCAGTAACTCAACAGCTCCATAAGTTAACACCTGAGTGATCACAAATGGACCTGACCACTTAGATTTCAACTTTCCAGGGAAAAGTTTCAACCTCGAGTTGTACAACAACACCTGCTTGCCTTGGTTCCAACTGTCTGTGAACTATTTTTCGGTCATGCCATTCTTTTTCTTTTCTTTGTATAATCTGGCATTCTCATAAGCCTGTAAGCGAAATTCCTCCATTCGTTA
>SKCR01032610.1:0-32884 GCA_019454045.1 Zanthoxylum bungeanum | reverse complement strand
CACCTGAATTCTTTAATATTAAGTTCCAATTGTGGTTACCCCCACCCGATAGGTATATGTCTATCCTGTAAGGAATCTATTAAACGGTTATCTATCATCAAGGAAGATCGTGGGCTATTAAGTCTAAGGATGAAACCTAAAATTCCTTTGTCAAGTTTATTTTAAATTTAACCGATCAATCTTGTTAATGGCCAGTTAACAAGAAGCATTAAGCTTAAGACTTAATAAGTAAACATTTATAATACCCAAACTTATAAAATAACCCCTTATAATTGGTGATATTGGAATTCATCACAACCCCAGATAACGGGTTTAGCTATGACACATATTTACGGCCGAGAAAAGCTTAAATAAAATAAAAGACATAAAGTAAAAACTGGAAAGTAAATGCGGAAAAGTAAATGTGGAAAAGTAAATGCTGAAAAAGTAAATGTTAGAAATTAAAAACGTAAAAGTACATAAAAGGAAATGCTAGGGTTAGATCCACTTTTTTATTACCACTATTTTAGATATCTCCATTATTATAATATATAAACTTTGCGTGATAATTACCAACCAGCCATATAGGCGGTATCCTGATTAAGTAAAATTAATAATTAATTACCAACCGACCAATCCGGAAATATCCAGTTTATTCAAGTTAAAACCAATTTCAATAATTACCAACCGACCAATCAGGCGGTATCCTTGTTAAGTCAGGTTTTAAATAATTTATATATTATAATTAAGAGAAATTAATCTAAATATTAGTAATAAAAACTTTATCTTTTACCTCAGCAATGGGGAGTTACCTTCTCATTACTGAAAAGTAAAAAATTGAAAAGTAAAGAAAAGAAAGTACAGTTACGTAAAAGTAAATTGCAGAAAGTAAAGACAGAAAAGTAAATAAATGAAAGTGCAAATGTGGAAATTAATTACTGAAAGCTGTAAATAAACAAACAAGATACAATCTTCAGAGAATTCTTATGGAATTACATAAAAGAAATTATGAAATTTACAAATGAAATGGCTTGGTATTTATAGGTAAAATTTTGCCTTCACCAATTTCTCCACTAATTTCTCCACCAAATAAGAAAATATCATCCAAGAGAGTGGGGATTCTCTGTTGTATCTTTACAAACTTCATATGTTTCAACAAATTACCCAATCATACCCTTATGACCGGATCTTTTGAACCGGGGAAGGAGAATGTCAAATTTATTTGATCCACACATACGATTGTAAAGACCTCGAGTCTAAGGACTAGTCATATAATCGATACATGAAAGTTCTCACAGACACATGGGATAAACACTCCATATGAAAACATTCGGCGGTCAGTTCGATGGACACGAGCAACTCATGCATCCATGTGATACACCAAGTAGATGGATCTCCGCTAGTAGCCTATGAGATTGGCTACCCCACTTAAGAGCGGATCATATCATCATGCTAGTCTCTTCGTTTTGTGAACTCCCAGATTATTCACAAATCTATCACTATAAACATTTAAGAGTAATGATTCTCATAAGACGTGGAAGCCATCGTCGTATTACTCCAAGGGCTTTATTACAGTGCTGATGATTCATATAAGTTATGTAAGACACGTATAATAAAGATTGTCATTTTATTAATTAATGAAAATATTACAAATACATGTACATATAGTTCATCCACAAGTTGGGTATAGGGCATATCCCTAACAATTGTCTGATTTTGAAGGAAACGAGTTCAAAGAACCCATCAATCTAGACAGGCTAAAGAAATACTTTACATAAAAAAAAAAACTAGTTAGGCTGAAAATCCGTGAAAGACAGCCTAAGTAAAAGTAAGAGCATCATGTTAAGCCAAAAACGGTTTAGGCAAAAGTTAGGGATATGTGAGTGAATAATAGTTAGTTGGAAATCCCAAAAGAGCCAACTAACAACAGAGGTACCCTTCATCATAAAATAATGGGTGTATTCGCACATGTACTAAGGAAAAATTCTAAAATTTTATTGAAATAAAGTTCAAATGTTCATAAATGCACAATCGTAGCCAAATGAGAAAATTCAAACAAGCATGCATAAATCATCTTTTTTTGTCTTTCAATGCATGGTTCGAATCGAAAGAACAAATTGGGGACCCACAGTTGTTGAGTGCATGAGAAGACTCTAGGGGGTGGTAACAATCCTGACATGACGCTTTCACCGGATATAACCCTAACACAGATTTTCTCCTTCATGGCTCTATTGAGGTGAACAATAACAAGAGGGTTGGGAGGGATCAGTATAGCAGACAGCAATGGGAAGTTCTCCATTAGGTTATATTTTTTATCGGGGTTCAGGATGAATACGAGAGGCAAAGATGAAGACACCAACCAGTTCTGACTCATGAAGGCCCTAAGAACATGACAATGCCTTAGGGCATCAAAATGGGTCGCAAATGGTCGAGTCATTCCGCATTTAATATTGGAGGAATGGTGTTAGATTGTCATCGTCACTAGAGCTTCTTTGAGTTTTGAAGGATGCCTCGAGGCATCGGGATGAGGTGATTGACATTAACAAGTCATCGCACCTGCTATATAAAAAAATGGATACTGCTCAGTTTGGGACCATTGTCCGGGGTCGATCAGGTAAACCAATTAACGAGATAACATGATTATAGTTAGTTTGTGTTGAAAGAAACCTCAGTGCTATGAATTAATGCATCCATGTGGTCAGGGGATTTTTTCTTCAAAATTTAAAATTTTTCTAAGTATTGAAATGTGCTACAAGGTATTGGGCTGGGATGGTTAGCCTCGTCATAATCCTACAATGATAGTATTATACGGACTATTGGTATGCTCGATCAAGTGCCAATATTTATTGTGGAAAAAGGTTCCTCATTGGATTGGGTGGTGGTGATGATTAGTACTGAATAGGGATCTATGACAGCAACAACAGTAAATACAGCATGATGAGCAGTAGATGCAACAGCTGCAGCAGTAGAAATAGTAGTAGCCGTCACTGAAGTAGAGGCATCGACAACAGATAAGGGGCTGGGGACATCATCAGTAGAAGATGAAAGGATGGACAGGGGGATAGATCATGAACTACCTTGGTCTCTTTGAAACTGTCACCCCATAAGCCTCTTCGAAGGTTTGCTCTCCCTTCGAAACCCTCGAAACTCGGTAAAGCACGCTCAAGTCCAGGTTGGGGTAGGTGTCGGCAATAAGCTTCAAAGAGTACTATAACCCTTCAATGAGGGTATCAAGCTTGGTTTATTTTATGCGATCGATGAGGTGGGCCTCAAAGTCAGACAGTTCAGCTCTTGTTTGGTCTAGCTCACTCTTAGTTTTGTTATTTGGCACCTCGAACATGGCAGTTTTGGCCAACAGTAGTTTTAGATCGAGGACCCGATGAGGAAGGTTAGTCAAGTTAAATTAAGCATATTCTACAATTATATGGGCCTATAGTTAAATTGGGATATTATCTACCTAAGATTTATTCTGTCATTTCTACCGATTAGCGAAACCCAGAAAGTTCTAAATGCCATGGCAATGGTGAAATAGTAAATTTTTACAAAACAATAGTATAACTAAAAATAGAGACCCTACCCGACCTATCATGTGAATCCAAATCTAGAAATGCATACATAAGACCGAAACAAGAACCCTGAAATAAAGTAAGAACACCAAAAAAACGTAGAAACACGAGCAATGTCCACAACCAAAAAAACAGGTGAAGTTTATCATATTCAAACAAAAACTTAGAAAAATATGCTCAAACCATAATAAACCCAGAAAAAAAAAAAAAAAAAAAAAAAAAAAAAAAAAAAACCCAGAAACATCAAACATGCCATATTTGTCATTCACAACACAGAAATCATACAGTTACAGCAAAGCATGAAACTATTTAGAACGAGAAAATGAGAAGGGTTAAGAATAAGGATGACAATTTCGCCGACAAAGATCCTGGGTAGGATTTGATAATATTTAAACGGGTTTGATAATTTAAAATAAAACTCGCAGCGGGTTTGGTAATTCAGCGGATACCGCAGCAGGTATCCGCTACCCACAAACTTAATTTTTTTTTATTTTATATTTTTAGGGCAAAAAAAATCTCTCATATAAAATGACCAACTAACTTACAATTTTTGAATTGCTCTTTCTTAATAATTTTGAATTACTTATATTCATGGTTCAATAATTTTGATGATAGCAATTTAACATATTGAAAGATATTCAACTGGTGATTCATTAATGTAATTGTGATGATATGAATTTGACATTATATTATAAATATTTTAATTTTTTATTTATGTGTCCTAATTTGTAAACTATCAAATACGTTCTTTTTTGTATGTTATGAAAAAGTATCAATGTTTAATTAAAATGATTGTATATTAAGAGAACAAGAGAATTTACAATTTTAAAAACTCGTAAAAAATTCGATGGGTACCAATGCGGGTTTGGTAATTTATTTTTTATGGGGGTGTGGGTTTGATAGTGAAAATTAAAACCGGCAGCGGGTACTGTGCGAGTTTGGTAATTTATTTATATATACGGGTGCAGGTTTGTGATGAGCGGAAAATATATCAATATTTACCGCCTCTTTAACTTAATATTTTGTTTAGTTTCTCGGGTTTGATGAACGTTTTGATGTGTTTTATTTTATTTTGCAGATAAAATAATATCGGGACTCAATGAAATCATTTAGGATGAAATTTGGGTCAAATAAGGGCAATTATTGGACTTGATATATTAATTTTGGAGATTGGAAACTTGAAAGGGCGTTTTTGACGAAGTGCAGTTTTGGAAATTCCAGTTTTGGCGCATCTGTCGTATTTTGGGCATAACTTTTTACTCCGATATCGGATTGAGCTGATTCAAGTTCCAGATTAAAGAAGACTCAATGATCTACAACTTTGAAAGACAAAATATTTTCGAATTCTGAAGCTTTACTGTCCGAAATTGATGAACTATCCAGAAGTGTGTTGTGTGTAATTATTAAAGTCATTATCAATCATTTTCAAAGCAAAATATAAATAATAAATAATTAATAAAAAATTTATCAAATCATCACCAAACAAGATAAGCAATTAGTGGAGCAATTATGGATTTGGTGGAGTAATTAGTGGAGAAATTAATAATGGATTTGGTGTAGAAATTGATGGATGATTTGATGGAGGTAAAATTTTGCCTATAAATACCAAGCCATTTCATTTGTAAAATTCATATTTTCTTCTTTGAAATTTCCTAAGGAATAAATAAAAGATTGTATCTTGTTTATTTATTTATAGCTTTCAGTAATTAATTTCTGCTTTCGCACTTTCTTTTCTTTACTTTTTAGTTTTTACTTTCCGCAATTTACTTTTACGCACAATCCTTACATTTCTATACTTTTGCAGTTTTTATTTTTCAAGCAATGAGGAGGTAATTCTCCTTTGCTAGGGTGAAAGGTAAAATTTTTATTATTTCTATTTAGATTAATCTCCCATAATTATAATATATTCACTATTTAAAATTTGACTTAACAAGGATACCGCTATATTGGCCGGTTGGTAATTCATTTTAATCTAGTTAAACCTGACTAAATAAGGATACCGCCAGATTGGTCGGTTGGTAATTAAAGTTTCTTACCGCCTATATGGCAGGTTTATTTTGGTTCCGCCTATATGGCTGAATTATGGACAATTATTGTTACCGCCTTCATGGCTGGTTGGACTTAATTTGACTTAATCAGGTTACCGCCTATATGGCTGGTTGGTAAATTATCACAAGTTTATATGTTATATTTATGGGAGATATCTAAATAGTAAATAGTAGAAGTTAATTCATTTTACCTTAGCATTTAATTTATTGTAATTTACTTTTCAGCTTTTACTTTACCGCAATTACTTTTCAGCATTTTAATTTTATGTTTCATTAGCCCTAGTTATGTGTCGTAACTAAGTTAGATATCTGGGGTTGTGATGAAATCCAATATTACCGGTTTATATGGGGTTAAATTATAATTTGGGTAATATAAAATTTATTTATTGAGTCTTAATTTTAATGCTTTTTAATTAACTGGCCATTAATAAAATTGATTAGGTAAATTGAAAATGAACTTGGAAAAGGGATTTTGTGTTTAAGACCTTAGACTCAATAGCCCACGATCTTCCTTGAGGATAGATAACCATTTAATAGATTTTCTTACAGGATAGGAATATACCTGTCGGGCGGGGGTAGCCATAATTGGAACTTAATCTTAATGAATCTAGGTAATTTGGTTGACATAGACATATGGTTCAATTGGATTATACTAGGTATTTGTAATTGACCATCGGAAGAGGCTTTTACATAATTTAGTGTTCCAGGTTAATAAATCAATTTATTACCCAACAATAAGATAACCACATCATATTTTAAATAATATTGGAATAAATCACAACCCTGGATAGTTATATAAATTTGAATTTTCTTCAATCTACTTTCAAGTAATTTTATTTACTTGTTTTAAGTTTTAAAATCACCACTCAATCAAACAATCAATCTATTAGATACTTGTATACATTTAACTCCATAAATTGATAACAAAGGTTTTAAGTCCTCGTGGGATCGATACTTTTTATACTACTAGAACGATACGTGCGCTTGCGTTATATGCGTGTGATTACGCCGATCAAGTTTTTGGCTCCGTTGTCGGGGACTTATTTATCTTTTATTATTAGTTTTGAGGTTAGATACATTTACTAGTATCTAATTTCTTTTTACTTATTGTTTTTGTTTTCTTGTGTTTCAGGTTCTCAGTGTTGAGTTTCTATTAGGTCCCAAGATCAAATCAAAGCATGAAAACATGAGTGAATACATCGACGAAGGTAGCAGAATACTTACATCGATCGGTTGAGTCGATTTGAAGAAGTTTCAAGCCAAAAACTCCACTGCCAAGGGTGCCTAAAACAGTGCAGTGAGCTCACTGGTTTGAGCTCATTCGGGCCTCATTTCGGAGCTCCAAACTTCGACGAACGAGTCCCCCTCATGGGTGAACCTCCCTAACACCTTCGCAATGTTCACAAGTGTGCTAGCACTTGATTTCATCAAATGAAAACCACCCATTTGCTTCCCATAAGTCACGCCAAAATGAGAAAAAACCAGTGAAGAATGCTTCATAAATGGCGTGAAGGAGAAAAGAGAAAAGGAGAGAGAGAAGTGGAAAAGTGTAATGACTTGTTAAAAGCATTTTCCAAAAAATGCATTATATATTTTCAAAAGAAAACATATTAAAACAATTACCAAATATTTATTCAAAATAAATTAAAAGGTAAATGTCCATCACAAGTCACTATTCCACCAACACCCATCACTATTCACAAGTCACTTTATTAAAGTGAAGTGATGTGTGTAAATCAATCAATCCATCAATCAAATCAATCAATCAATCAACACTCAAAGTGACTTTTGATTTGACGCTTGATGTGACAATTGATTTGACGCTTGATGTGACTTGCGTCGCCGCACTCGAATTCGAAATACGAATGCGCTCGCAATCACACTCGGTTCGGGTTCGTTAATTCCAAATTAACGAATTTCCGTCGCGTCGCAATTAAGTGACTACGCCTAGCGAATTCACTATTCACGTCGCTAACGAATTAATTCTAAATTAATTCGTTTGCCCGAATTAAAATCTAATTTTAATTCCGCGTCGAAATCTAATTTCGTTTAATATATCGAATATATTAATTCATCGATTAATTCCAAATTAATCGTTCTCTCTCTTTAGACGATATTTTATCCGAGATAAAATATCTCCGTAATTAATCCCAGATTAATTTTCTCTTTCTTCTGTATAATCCCAGATTATTAATGAGTGCGAGTTATGCGTCATTGGTGCATTATCGGGAAGCGACCCATGAGATCTCCGGATAAGTTGGCTATAAATACGGTCGTCGGTGTAACCGAATCACGTACGTACCAAGTACTACGTTCTAACGATTTACGAGACAAGGTCGACTCCTAGCAAAGTACCAAGTCTACCCAATTTTCCGGACATATCCTTTTAAGAATATTAGATCTATATCAAGCGTAGTATACAATCGTATTGTGCATATCGGCCCAGTATCGGATAGTCACGTGTTAGGGCTGGGGCTGGATAAGTGTCTACCCCGTCCGAAACACATATCGGATGTCTGGTAACTAGTCTCTATATCGGATATTCATGACCTGGTCATAAATCACGATTGGATGCGCATCACTAAGAGCACTAATTCCGTATCCTGCGTGACATCATCTCCACTATGACTGGAGTGATACTTCCGTCTCGACATCACATCCAATACTCTACGACTCTCTGATAAACCCAGAAGTGGTAGACACAGAACCGGTCAAAGCCCCCAACCACCAAATCCAAAGCTTATCGATTATCGTAAGTATTAGCGATGCAAGTCTCAGGTTAAGACTATACACACCTACCTCGATTTCGGCCTCCCATAGACACATATTCATAATACCAATGGGATTCCGAGGGGTCTATCCAGAGCGAAGCTGTTTCCCGTACCATCGGTGAAACACGACCTCCTATCGCACTTGCATAAGTCTCCAACAATTATATATATGAGAACTATGCCGTTGTGCCCTCACAACGCGCACAAGTGCAATACTAGCCTATTCCGCATTATCGATGTCCAGTCTCGATAATACTACGGCTAGGGATATTTAATGATTAATCCTTCGTGGACTGATACTGTCTCATATCATCTCAATCCAGGAACTAATCACAGGGACCTCTCTTCTTTATTATATCTATGGTGATCTAATCACAAATGATGAGAGTGTAATTTCCTTGTTACATAGTTAATTTGCTACAACAACACAATGATCTGTGCAAATAGTGACGCTATGGGTCATATTATCCAACAATCTCCCACTTGGCACGTAGCGAGTCACTCAAGTGTTCCAACACTTGAACTATGTAAGGTTCGCTCAAATTGCTGAGGAAAGATTTTCGTCAGCGGATTTGTTTGCTTATCGTCTGACGCGATTTACACGATCATCACATCGCCACGATGTATGATCCGAACGAATCAGATGATATAGAAGTATATATCTGGATCGTCGATGAGACCTTTAATTCCTTAGCCTGTGCTGACGCCTAGTTCAGCTGCTAACAGAACTATATCTAATCTAATTAGATTTATGTTCGATCCAAATGGCTTCTTTTGCTGCCTCAGCTGCAGCAATAATCCGTATCCGTATTTGTTGTTTATTCGGCAACAGTTATCTTGCTTGGAATATTTCAAGCTCACTGTCCCGTAATTCAAACTTTATAGTACCGTAGTATTTAATAGTTTGGAAACTTGCAGTGGTGATCCCAGTCACTTCAAGTTCTCCTTCTCCATAGTTTAAGACAACATCTTTAGTTCTCTAAGATACTAACAGATGTTCTCAATTCAATTAGTGACTATCACTAGGATTGACCCGATTGTGACTCCATATGCTCGAAGCGTATGAGACACCAATACAAGTACATTTTAAATGTACGATTTCCCAGAGAGTGTTAACAACTCAAATCTATCCCAGTAGATCTTTATTCCTTGAATAAGGTTGTTACTCCCCAGAATTCTACGGAGAATTTTCTATTGAAAGAATATCTATGAAAGCCAAGCTTTCACCAATGCTTTATGGGAATTTAATGTTAGTGCGCTCTCCCACTAACCTCCTTATATACACAAGAATTATTTCGTTTTGAGTCAAATCATAAACCATTATGATTATTTCAAAACGTCAGTTCCAAGAACCTTATGCTTGCACTGATCCAAACATGGATCGAATAACCCGCAAACCTTATTTGTCGGTTATACAAAATCGTCAGAATGTTGTAAACATCCTCCAAAAGGTTTCCTTTTCAGGAAAGCGATTTTGATTGTAACTGACACATTTCATAAATGAAATATACAGTTATAAACAAGCATTTTCAAAATGGATTTACCATGGCAACAGGTAAAAGGTTGAACCGTTATTAACACAATGTTGATAACGATACCTTTCCGTCAAAAGCCCAGCTTTGTACGTTGGTATGTTGCCTTCCATGTATGTCTTCCTTGAAGACGTTTAATGTACCAATAGGCACAATGCCTTGTGGTACAACAACTAGTATCCAAAATAGTTGTTATACATGGAATCCATTTCGGATTAATGGCACTTTGCCATAACAGGGAGTCGATACCTCGTATCACTTCCTCTAAACGTAGTCGGATGGTACACCTCCATAAGATTGACATCTTCATGGGGCGAGATCAGAAACCCATACCCTAGGTTGTTTTCTGACTCTATCCGATCTACTAGTTTCTTGTGTATTTGAAGATTAATGGTATAGATTCATCATAGATGAACTATTTGTGTTCCATTAAGGACTTCGTGCCTTGAACAGTGTTACTCCGATTTTCATCGAGAGTATCACTATCCTCCCACTGACCACTGCATATCGGTATTCCTCTCAGGAAAACCGCATGGTGAGCAACAATTACATTGTTCTCATGTGAGATTTATAAGTACTATACTTAAGGTTTCCCTTAGGATAACCTATATGGCACTTATCCAATTTGGGTCCTTAGTTTGGTATAAACCAAACGTTATGCCTGGCATACCCAAATTATCAGGAATGAGAAACCCCGTTTCTTTCCTGTTCATATCCTATATGATATCTGTCAAACAGATTTATATGGAACCTTATTCTAAATAAGTTTTTGTTAATTAATACATGTCCCATTGAAGGAAATAGTAGCTCAGAGCGACTCGTGATAAACCTTATCATGTCCAACAAAATTTGGTTTTTGGTTCGGACACACCGTCTAACTGACGTGTCACGGAAGGAGTCCTTATATGAAAGAATACTGTACTCTTTCATGTACGTATGAAACTTACTGCTTAAGTAATTCCATTACGGTCTAACCGTGGCGGAATAATACTATAGCCGATCTGTTTATATACTTCGTGTTGAAACTTCAAAAGTTTTCGATCTGTGTTCTTCAAAAGAAACACATAACCATAACGTGATGCCACATCCGTTAAGGTCACGAAATATTCATGTTCACATCTAGTCTAGCTAGATATGGGCCCACTAACTTCACCATGAATAGGGCTAACAGATCGGTGGCCCCTTTTACTATTACCAAGTAAATAGTATTTTAGGTATTTAACCTAATAAACTAGATTCGCAGACCTTATTTGAATAGTCAAATCAGTCCTAGTACCCACTCTTCAAAAGTGTGGATATACGATCTCGTTTAATTGTGTCCTAGACAACAATGCCACAAATAAGTCTCATTGATCAAATCAATTTGAGCTATTTATTTGTCATTTTATATGTTTGAGATTTTATATTCAAAATATAAATTATGTTATTAACATCTAATGTATTTATCTCAGTATCATCTTTATATAATGAAACACTTTAGTGTTCTAGAATATAAAGGTTTATCCGCAACGGATAAACACTGATATCGAGATAATGTTTCTAGTCAAACTAGTTACATCATAACATTTCCTAATTTAAGTACATACCCTAAGGGTAGTTCCTAAACTTAGGTATCTACGGTCGAAACAGCGACTTTCGTCCCGTTTCCGATTCGCAGAGAAATCTCGGCTTGAAGTCAGTATCCAACTCACAGCGGATTCTGAACATCAATACATATATGTATTATGTACCACACTAAGTATTTAAAATCCAATTTCAATACTATTAGTGAACATAACTTTGACAAATATTTTAAAGTTAGAGCCTCGCCCCTTCTTTAATTCCTTCGTGTCTTCCATATCCAAATGGTAGTCACTTTGGGATATGTCAATTATCCTTTCAATATTCACAAACCTTTGGTCAAGCCTGGGTTTCGGAATATTGAAACGATGTGCACCTTGCGCAACATGCCCAATTGCAAGCTTTGACTTTTCTCAACTAGAATAGTCAATTAATTCTCTAAGAATTTTAATTGCAACTTTAATACTTTTAAATCCAAAAATAGATTTATTATAAGTATTTAATTAAGCATTAAAGTCATCATCACATAAATCTTCCAAAGATTTTATGCTCTACTATTTGCTTAATTACGGGCTTAGTTACAATAAGTTATTTTATCAAATAAATTAACCTATTATTAATTCCCAATTGAATATTAAATCATTTAAAACATAAATCCCAAGGATTATATATTTTAAATATTAACTTTTCATTCTTTCTTGATTTTAATAGTCCAACTATTTAATCATTTTAATAAGGTACTATTTATTATAATGATTACAATAATCCAATTATTTAATCAACTATAATTTTAATATTGATTACTATAATCCATTATTAAAATCAACTATCATTTTAATTCAATTATATTGATTACTATAATCCAATTATAAAATCAACTATATATTGAATAAGTTTGTATATAGTCCAACTATATATATATTTAAAACAACGTAAAATATTGACGAATGATATTTGTTTGAGCGTGTATGGCGAGTAATTGAACGAATGTTGCAAATTCAATACTTGCCTCCCACTATTTTTCGTCGAGCCTCTAACCCTCTGTGGAGTACTCGGGAAACCGCGTTTCCTAGTGGGCTGGGATCCTGTCAAATAACATACAACCTTGACTTTGGCCAACAAGCTGTATGCTACTTAACCAGGTAGATCTCACAGATCAATTGGATCCAATCCAATTCCCAGATCCGGTTAGGTGGACATCCAAGTCCTAAACATATTACATATGCCAATGTATCTAATACATTTTCTAACCTTATCCTCCGAATCATCTAGGCCTTGGCTTTGGCACAACAAACCTAATGACTCCAGTTAAGCGGGACCCATTGACAAGGAAAGTTTCGTAATCAATGTCTTTGGACAAGAAGTGATCTTGACTTTGGCCAACAAATCACAACTTGGACTAGACACCGATGTGGAACAAACTCTCATGATTCAAATACATCTAATTGACATGGTCTTGACTTTGGCCAACAAACCAATGCCAATCAGATCTTGAACAAGAATCATTCAATGGAAGGAATAATCGCTTAATATAAAAAACGAGGGTTTTTCGCGTGCAAATTGGCTACCAATTTAATTATCTTTGTTAGGTCTCATCATCATACACCCTTAAGCATGCATTCTAACACATAATAAAGCGAGTATGAAATAAAATAATAATGATATGCGGATGGATACTTAACACATTGATCCTAGATCAAATCTCTCCCTTTCTCACTCAAGCTAGCACTGAATTACTTCTACCCGTTACACTACACTTCTAAAGAAACCTCACATACATAGAGGGGAATAGGTGAGAAGAGAATACAAGAGAAAGAAGGTGATAAGGCTGGACACGCAGGTCCAATTTAATAATCAAATTTATTACAACAATTTCTAAAATTGCCCACCCATCTAATATCCATCCGATATACATTATTCATTCAACACAACCAAGTATTCACACATATAAGCATGTTATCAATCAATCTAATCAAATTAATTAATCTGATAATTAGGTGATCATCCAATGTTCAAACAACGATTTGATTTTGATCGAGTCAAACTCGTTTTTGCGAATAAGTACTTAAAGTACGAATTCATGAATTAAATTAAACTACATTATTAAATCTAATTTAACATGTACTTAATACTAATTCACTATTCAATTCTAAATTAAATGTTACACTTTTATTTAATAAACCTTTTACGATTTAAATTCCGAATCTAATCGTAACGCGTCTCAAAGACCGATTAACGTCCAACGTCAATTCAATTAAAGTCCAATGGGCTTTTGATTGATTTCTTAAGGCGTGGGCTTTTGGTCAACTCGGGTCAAACGATAACCAAAGTCCAATCCGGATTTACCCATAAGCCCATAAATCAATCTTGGCCCATTAGGCCCAATTGAACTTTAAAGGTTCATTAAGTCGCATTTGGGCTTTATGGTTAAGGTTTTAGGCCCAATTGGATCCAATCCACTTGGCCTAAACCAAACTTGATAAATCAAGCCCAACAGGCCCAATTACAACAATTCAAGCCCAAATCCAATTTAAGGCCTAAATAATTAAATTACACTAATCCAATTACGCAATTTAATTACCTAAAGTGCGTTACATGATTAATCGACTAAAACAATATTTCTAAAACACAATATTACTCCAATTAATCATGCTTAATTCATTATCACATGTCAAACACACAATATGAAAAATCAAACCCATTTACATGCTTTTAAGTCTCGGCCAAAAGAGGGATTTTGTTTCCGATTCGGTTTCGATCCAATCGAACCCACAATCGACATCAAATCACCATCCTAAATGATTTCACACACATCAAATGTCACAAAATCAAAAATACCAAGACATTAGGGGCATTATCCAATTCGGCCAAGGTAAGGTTTTTGAGGATTTTGTCCAATTCGAAATCCAATCCAATTCGACTCAAATTAACGTCAACCTAATCGATTCCAACTCATCAAATGAATCAAAAATCAAAAAATCCAAGATCCCAAAATTCCAATTACATTCGGCCAAGGCATCAAATTTGGGGAAAATAATTCCAAATCATTTTTCGTCAAATTAGTCCAACCAAAATGAAATTAAACATGTTATAAACATACTCAAACAAACAATTCATTCAAATCATGCTCAAATCAATTTACCCAAATTTTAAATCCCTAAAATTTCATGCTTGCAACTATAGCTCTTGATGCCATTGTTGAGTTTCTATTAGGTCCCAAGATCAAATCAAAGCATGAAAACATGAGTGAATACATCAACGAAGGTAGCAGAATACTTACATCGATCGGTTGAGTCGATTTGAAGAAGTTTCAAGCCAAAACTCCACTGCCAAGGGTGCCTAAAACAGTGCAGTGAGCTCACTGGTTTGAGCTCATTCGGGCCTCATTTCGGAGCTCCAAACTTCGACGAACGAGTCCCGCCTCATGGGTGAACCTCCCTAACACCTTCGCAATGTTCACAAGTGTGCTAGCACTTGATTTCATCAAATGAAAACCACCCATTTGCTTCCCATAAGTCACGCCAAAATGAAGAAAAACCAGTGAAGTGAAGAATGCTTCATAAATGGCGTGAAGGAGAGAAAGAGAAAATGGAGAGAGAGAAGTGGAAAAAGTGTAATGACTTGTTAAAAGCATTTTCCAAAAAATGCATTATATATTTTCAAAAGAAAACATATTAAAACAATTACCAAATATTTTTCAAAATAAATTAAAAGGTAAATGTCCATCACAAGTCACTATTCCACCAACAACCCATCACTATTCACAAGTCACTTTATTAAAGTGAAGTGATGTGTGTAAATCAATCAATCCATCAATCAAATCAATCAATCAATCAAACACTCAAAGTGACTTTGATTTGACGCTTGATGTGACAATTGATTTGACGCTTGATGTGACTTGCGTCGCCGCACTCGAATTCGAAATACGAATGCGCTCGCAATCACACTCGGGTTCGGGTTCGTTAATTCCAAATTAACGAATTTCCGTCGCGTCGCAATTAAGTGACTACGCCTAGCGAATTCACTATTCACATCGCTAACGAATTAATTCTAAATTAATTCGTTTGCCCGAATTAAAATCTAATTTTAATTCCGCGTCGAAATCTAATTTCGTTTAATATATCGAATATATTAATTCATCGATTAATTCCAAATTAATCGTTCTCTCTCTTTAGACGATATTTTATCCGAGATAAAATATCTCCGTAATTAATCCCAGATTAATTTTCTCTTCTTCTGTATAATCCCAGATTATTAATGAGTGCGAGTTATGCGTCATCGGTGCATTATCGGGAAGCGACCCATGAGATCTCCGGATAAGTTGGCTATAAATACGGTCGTCGGTGTAACCGAATCACGTACGTACCAAGTACTACGTTCTACCGATTTACGAGACAAGGTCGACTCCTAGCAAAGTACAAGTCTACCCAATTTTCCGGACATATCCTTTTAAGAATATTTAGATCTATATCAAGCGTAGTATACAATCGTATTGTGCATATCGGCCCAGTATCGGATAGTCACGTGTTAGGGCTGGGGCTGGATAAGTGTCTACCCCGTCCGAAACACATATCGGATGTCTGGTAACTAGTCTCTATAATCGGATATTCATGACCTGGTCATAATATCACGATTGGATGCGCATCACTTAAGAGCACTAATTCCGTATCCTGCGTGACATCATCTCCACTATGACTGGAGTGATACTTCCGTCTCGACATCACATCCAATACTCTACGACTCTCTGATAAACCCAGAAGTGGTAGACACAGAACCGGTCAAAGCCCCCAACCACCAAATCCAAAGCTTATCGATTATCGTAAGTATTAGCGATGCAAGTCTCAGGTTAAGACTATACACACCTACCTCGATTTCGGCCTCCCATAGACACATATTCATAATACCAATGGGATTCCGAGGGGTCTATCCAGAGCGAAGCTGTTTCCCGTACCATCGGTGAAACACGACCTCCTATCGCACTTGCATAAGTCTCCAACAATTATATATATGAGAACTATGCCGTTGTGCCCTCACAACGAGCACAAGTGCAATACTAGCCTATTCCGCATTATCGATGTCCAGTCTCGATAATACTACGGCTAGGGATATTTAATGATTAATCCTTCGTGGACTGATACTGTCTCATATCATCTCAATCCAGGAACTAATCACAGGGACCTCTCTCATTTTATATCTATGGTGATCTAATCACAAATGATGAGAGTGTAATTTCCTTGTTACATAGTTAATTTACTACAACAACAAATGATCTGTGCAAATAGTGACGCTATGGGTCATATTATCCAACACTCAGATCTTTCATGAGACGAACCAGAAGCTTTGAATCCGACCGCTTGACCCAGAGATTGAAAGAACCATCAGGCAGTTGAGAAGGGAAAGGCGAGAAGGCCAAGAAGAAGCAATTGGAACATGGAACCTGAACCTTTGGAGGTTGCACACCAATTCCTATTCGAGACAGAACCATTCTGGTGGTTGACAGACTCATTTCCTGTATTGTACTTCCTCCCTTACCAGCAATGCGGGGGTGACATCAAAACTTGCTTTCAAATGATACAGCAGTCAGTTCAGTTTGGGGGGAATGCAACTGAAGATCCTAATACCCACATCAGCAACTTCTGGAAGTTTGCGACACTTTCAATTACAACCAAGAAGCTGAAGAGGCTATGAGACTGCGTATTTTCCCATACTCCTTGAAGGACAGAGCTAAAGCTTGGTTACATTCACTACCAAGCAGGTTCCATCACAACATGGAACAATCTAGCCACCAATTCCTTGCAAAGTACTTTCCACCAGCCAGAACTGGAAAGCTGAGGAATGGCATCACATCATTTGTGCAACAAGATTCAGAAATTCTTTACGAAGCTTGGGAAAGGTACAAAGATTTTCTCCGGAAATGTCCTCACCATGAGATTCCAAAATGGCTTCAAGTCCAAACCTTCTATAATGGACTTTCTGGAATAATGAGAACCACAATTGATGCGCTGCTGAGGGGGAGCATTGAGGAAAAAGGAGAAGATCAAACCTTGGACCTAATTGAAGAAATGGCCAACAACAATTCCTTGTGGCCAACAGAAAGGAGCCTGATTCAAAGAATTGCAGGAATTTATGAAGTTGGAGCCAATTCAGCAGTCAATGCCAAGCTAGATCAGATTTGCAAATACTTGGAGACTCTCAGCACACAAAGTAACCATGGAGCCACAAGCTCACCTTTTGGAGGAGCACCAGAGCCAACCCAACCTGAAGAGACGGAGAATTGAATTATGTCAACAATTTCAACAGACAGGGGAACAATCCATATTCCAACACCTACAACCCAGGGTGGAGGAATCATCCTAATTTTTCATGGAGCAATAATTCAGGGCAAAAGAATAATCCACCACCTGGATTCCATTAGCAGAACTATCCACCACCTGGATTTCAGCAACAGAACAAAAGGCCAGGAGCACGAAAAAAGAACCAGTAATGGCAGAAGTGCTAGCTCAGTTAAAAAAATATGAAGCTATGTTTCAAAGCCAATCAGCTTCTATCAAAGCACTGGAGAATCAAATTGGACAAACTGGCCAATGCTCAGAGTTACAGACCGCCAGGAAATCTTCATAGCAAACACAGAACCAATCCAAGGAATCGAGGGAATGAGCAATGTCAAGCCATTACCTTGAAAAGCGGTACTGAAAATCAACAAAGATGTTGGAATCAAGACAACAATCGAGGACGTTCCAAAAGACAGTCAGTCACACAGATGGAGGAAAAATAAGCAAAGGAAAGGAAAAAGAAAAGAAAAGAACGGATCACTCTACCTCCACCTTTTCCTCAGCGTCTTCTAAAAACAAACTGGACAAGCAGTTTGCTCGATTCTTGGAGGTTTTCAAAAAGCTGCATATCAACATTCCCTTTGCAGAAGCTTTGGAAGAAATGCCCAGCTATGTCAAATTCATGAAAGATATTCTTTCACGAAAACAGAGATTGGGAGATTATGAGACAGTAGCATTATCGGAAGAATGCAGTGCTATCATTCAGAGGAAATTTTCCCCGAAGTTGAAAGATCCTGGCAGTTTCACAGTCCCGTGCACTATTGGAGAACATTATATCGGTAAAGCTTTATGTGATTTTAGGTGCAAGTGTTAATTTGATGCCTTTTTCTATTTACAGGAAACTGCAAAGGGGAGAAGAAGCAATGCCTACTCAGTCTCACTGCAACTTGTTGATCGAACGCTCGGATTTCCAAGAGGAGTCATGGAAGATGTGCTGGGGTTCAAAGTTGACAAACTTATTCTCCTAGCATATTTCATCATCCTTGACATGGAAATAAGGCAAAGATGTGCCTATATCCTTGGGAGACCATTCTTGGAGACAGGAGAACTGTGATTGATGTACAAAATGAGAACTAACCATGAAAGTTCAGTCCAGAGACCAAGAAGTTACTTTCAATGTTTTCAAAGCCATGAAATTCCCAAGCCATGAAAATGAGGAGGAATGTTTCAGAATTGATGTTGTTGATAGTATCATCCAGGAGGATACGGATACAATTCCTACAGACAAACTTGAAGCTTGCATCACCAACATGACTGACAACGAGCTTGATGCTGAAATTCTGAATATATCAACTATCTTGACAAGCCGTTTCATTTCAAATCAACAACACCAGTTGAAAGTCTGGACCTCCAAAGAAAGATCGAATCAAGCCTTCGATTGAAGAACCAACCACAATTGGAGTTGAAGCTACTGCTGAACCATCTCAGGTATGCATTTCTTAGAAACTCTTCTGAATTACCTGTATTATTTCTTCTTCTTTAACATTGGAACAGGAAAAAAAATTATTGAGAGTTTTACGAGAGCACAAGAAAGCCATTGGCTGGACTATAGCTGACATTCGAGGCATTAGTCCATCATTTTGCATGCACAAGATCATGATGAATGACGAGTAAAAACCTACAGTGGAGCACCAACGGAGACTCAATCCAATCATGAAAGAAGTTGTAAAGAAAGAAATCAATCAAATGGTTGGATGCTGGCATCATTTACCTCATCTCAGATAGTAGTTGGGTGAGTCCTATGCAGTGTGTACCGAAGAAATGAGGAATTACTGTGGTCACTAATGAAAATAATGAACTAATTCCAACAAGAACGGTGACTGGATGGAGAGTATGCATGGATTACCGAAAGTTAAACAAAGCTACGAGGAATGACCATTTTCCGTTGCCATTCATTGATCAAATGCTGGATAGACTGGCAGGACATGAGTACTATTGCTTTCTGGACGGATATTCAGGGTACAATCAGATTGCTATCGCCCTAGAAGATCAGGAGAAAACCATATTTACATGTCTGTATGGCACTTTTGCTTTCCGCAGGATGCCATTTGGATTATGTAATGCCCCAGCCACATTTCAACGTTGCATGATGGCCATCTTCTCAGATATGTTGGAGCAGAGTATGGAGGTATTCATGGATGACTTTTCTGTGTTTGGAGATTCTTTTGACCATTGCTTGCATAATCTGGAACAGGTGTTACAAAGGTGCGAAGACACAAACCTGGTACTCAACTGGGAGAAATGCCACTTCATGGTTCAGGAAGGCATTGTTCTTGGACACCGGATCTCACAAAAGGGAATCGAGGTAGACAAAGCAAAGATCGAGACAATTGAAAAACTACCTCCACCAACAACTGTCAAAGGGATTCGGAGTTTTCGTGGACACGCAGGTTTTTACAGGAGATTTATCAAAGACTTTTCCAAGATTGTAAAACCTCTTTGCAATCTTCTGGAGAAGGATGTGCCTTTCAACTTCACCAAAGAATGCCATGAAGCTTTTGAAATCTTGAAACAGAAGTTGGTCTCTGCTCCCATCATAGTAGTACCAGACTAGACCCTTCCATTTGAGGTGATGTGCGATGCTAGTGATTTTGTTGTAGGTGCAGTTTTGGGACAACGCAAAGCAAAGATTTTCCACACCATTTATTACTCTAGCAGGACTCTGAATGAAGCTCAGCTCAACTACACAACCACTGAAAAGGAGTTGCTTGCAGTTGTGTTTGCTTTTGACAAATTCCGCTCTTATTTACTGGGTCCCAAAGTGGTGGTCTACACAGATCATTCAGCAATCAAATATCTGATCGCGAAGAAAGATGCTAAACCCAGACTGATCCGTTGGATACTTCTTCTGCAAGAATTCGACGTAGAGATTCGAGACAGGAAAGGGACAGAAAACCAAGTGGCAGATCATTTATCGAGGCTCGAGAATGGAGAAACACCTGGCAAAGAACTTTCAATCAAAGAAACTTTTCCAGATGAACAGCTATTTGCCATGAAAAAGCAGGAAGTTCCTTGGTATGCTGACTATGTCAACTACATTGTGTCAGGAAAATGGCCGTTGGAATGGACAACTCAGCAACGAAAGAAGTTTTTCAAAGAAGTCAAGCACTATATTTGGGATGAGCCGTACCTATTCAAACGCTGTGCAGATCAATTATTGAGACGATGCGTTCCACATGAGGAGGTCAACAGTGTTTTGCAGCACTGTCATTCATCACCATATGGCGGACATTTCAGTGGGGACAAAACTGCAGCAAAAGTTTTACAATCAGGTTTGTTCTGGCCCACTCTTTTTATAGATGCTTACTTGTTTTCTCTTCAATGTGACAGGTGCCAGAGAACGGGGAATACTTCGAGAAGAAATGAAGGATCGTTGCAAAATATTCTGGAAGTCGAGATATTTGATGTATAGGGTATTGATTTCATGGGACCCTTTGTACCATCATTCGGAAATCTGTACATCCTGGTTGCTGTAAACTACGTCTCCAAATGGATTGAAGCAATTGCACTGCCATCCAATGATTCAAAAGTGGTTATCAAATTCCTAAAAAAGAACATTTTCACTCGGTTCGGAACACCTCGTGCAAAAGGGATGGCAAATTCCGGATCCGGACCCGGATCCGTAAGGATCCGGGTCCGGATCCGCAAGTGGTTCGATGGACCCGGGTCCGGATATGGACCCGGTTAATCGTTTCCGGGTCCGGACCCGGGTAGACCCGGGATGGACCCGAGTATACCCGGATCCGGACCCGGGATCCGCAACTGGCAGTTTTTTTTTTTTTTTTTTGCTCCAATTCCACTATTCCATATCAATAAATACTATAATATGTATAAACAATTCACAACAAGTTTGAATTGAAAATTACAACACATAAAAAAAGTTAAGTTTGAACTTCAAGTTTCAACACAAATAATACATTACATCAACATATAACATATCATAATTCATAATGCATAAACAAACTACAAGGAAAAAAACTTCAACACAAACACAAGTACATAAGTAACATAACATAAGAGTGAATCATAGTTTTTTTTTTTTTTTTTCCGGGTCCCGGGTACCCGGGTCCGGATTTATCCGGACCCGCAATGATGCGGGTCCACTGAAATAAGACCCGGATCCGCAATTTTTTAAAGCGGATCCGGGTCTAACCGGACCCGGATCTTCCGGGTCCATGCGGACCCGGGCCGGGTCCGGGTCTGCCTGCCATCCCTACGTGCAATTATCAGTGATGGTGGCACACATTTCTGCAACAGATATTTGATGCACTGCTATCAAAATACGGAGTTACTCATAAGGTTGCCACTGCTTACCATCCACAGTCAAATGGACAGGTTGAAGTTTCAAATAGGGAAATCAAAAGAATCTTGGAGAGAACCGTTGGATCAACAATGAGGGACTTGTCTACAAAACTCGATGACGCATTATGGGCATACCAGACAGCTTACAAAACACCCATTTGTATGTCACCATATCGATTGGTGTTTGGGAAAGCATGCCACCTGCCAGTTGAACTTGAACACAAGGCGTACTGGGCACTGAAGAAGTTGAATCTTGATCCACAAGCTGCAGGAGAGAAAAGACTTCACCAACTCAATGAATTGGAGGAATTTCGCCTACAGGCCTATGAGAATGCCAAATTGTACAAAGAAAAGACCAAGAAATGGCATGACCGAAAAATAGTGCACAGACAGTTGGAACCAAGGCAAAAAGTGTTGTTATACAACTCAAGGTTGAAACTTTTCCCTGGAAAGTTGAAATCAAGGTGGTCAGGTCCATTTGTGATCACTCAGGTTCTACCATATGGAGCTGTTGAGTTACTGGATCCCAATACTAACAACACATTCAAAGTTAACAGTCAGCGTGTCAAGCACTACTGGGTAGAATCATTCGAGCGACAAAAAGAAAGTGTCACACTTTCAGATCCAGCATAACGTTTGAGTAGCAACGTCTAGCTGACGACTTAAAACTTAGCGCTAGCAGGGAGGCAACCCATGCAATCTTTGTGTATAAATTGTAATTTGGTGTGATTTAATTTTGTGTGTTTAGTTTTTGCAGATTTAGTCATTACAAGATGGAAGAAGTTCTCGCAAATCTTCACAAGCAATTTCCCTCTCTCCCTCAAAATTCTCTGTTTAAAGTTTACAAAGCTCGCTTGGAAAGGATGAGACTACTAATGATCCATGGTATTCCTAATGACATTCGTTGGGTAATCGAAGCACGAGTTCGATTAGCAGGTGAGTATTCTGATTCTTATACTTCTTACTTGCCTGGTTTTGGAAGAAGCACATATGCAAAGAAACGTAGAGCTAAGCAAATGGGTGTTTGTTTCAAATGTGCACGATGGAATTGCAATACTCGTTGTCGTTCTTTAGGAATGGTGTCTGATAATCGCGAAGACAAAATTAAATTCATTAGGGATGGCTTGAGTAAGGAGTCTTTAGATGACATATCTTCGATTCTTGAGACGCATCCTAGTGGATATGTTCATATAGCCATTCGCAAATTACATACACAATTTCTAAGACAAAGACAACAGTTAAGTCTCGGGAATCTGACTCAAAAAGACCTTGTTTGCCAATTTATAAGAAAATTGGATGGGAAGCTTGTCCCTGACGCATAGACGTCAATCAAGCCGCTAAGTTTCTTGTACATATTATATCTCTTTATCTTTTTCTAATAATTTTGATTTGTTTTGTTATTTTCTCTTATTTTCTCCGACAGGATCCAGACCTTTTTACTATCACGATTTATTGTACTGTTTAACTAATAATTGCCATTTGGCAGGTACTAGTGCTATTATTTTTACTCACCATTTTCAGGTATTATAAATTCAACTCATCATTGCAATTTTGAAAGACATCCAGAGTAAAACATGGAAGCCACTTCAAGAAGAATGGTTGAAAACATCTGTGTGTTTTGCGGAACTAGTGTTGGTGTTAAATCACAATACATAGAAGCATCACAAGAATTGGGTCGAGTCTTAGCTGCAAGGAATATGCACTTAGTATATGGGGGAGGAAATCTTGGACTTATGAGGATCGTTTCAAAGGCTGTACAGGAAGGAGGCAGTCAAGTCTTGGGAATCATTCCAAAACCCTTGGCGGAGGCGAATCTTATTGGACCATCAAACGGAGAAGAACTAATTGTGCCAGGTATGTCTAAACGACTGGTAGAAATGATTAACCGTGCTGATGCTTTTATTGCTTTGCCAGGTGGCTTGGGCACATTGGAGGAAATTTTTATAGTGCTATCTTGGGCGAACCTGAACATACACCAGAAACCGCTTAGACTGTACAATGTTGAAGGATTTTATGATTTTCTTTGTGTGTTTCTTGATGATGCTCGGAGAAATGTGTTCGTAACAAAACCTATGAAGGAACTCCTCTTTACTGCCAGAACTGCCCCGGATCTAATTGACCAATATTAGCCTTTGAACCACAAATTGACCCTATCCTTTCAAAGATAAACTGGTCCGAGAATGATCGTGGTAAAAAGCGTCGGATTAATCTGGATCTTAACCTTTATTTTCCTGTATAGTTTCAGCTAATCAGATACTATCTTCTAAACTATTCTTCTACTGTTTAAGACATTGGGGACAATGTCTCATTTAGGTTTGGGGGAGGAAATTAGTTGATTAGTATCTTGTTTTTAGTTTGTGTGATGTTTTTATTTTTAGTTCAAAATTTTTCGAAAAATACAAAAAAAATTGAAAATTTTTCAAAAAATATAAAAATATTTTGCGTTTTTGTGCTTGTATTTTGACTAAGAAGGTGAAATTGGTGTATGAGATAGCCGAGTAAGGAGTTTCCACTCCTGAGACGTATTTCAAACCTATTTCGAAACAAGTTAATTTTTATTTATTTCCTTTTGAATCACTTAATTTGTAAATTCTCCATAAAACTGACTAAAATGGATCTTCATATGCTGAGTTAGCAGGTATTATCAATATGCATAGTAACATACGGACATGAGCTGTATTTGAAAATTTTGTAATATTCAGTGCTCTAGTTTAATTGGAGAAAGCATCTCAAAAAAATGATGGAGAAAAAAAAATATCTGATATCCGAGTTATTAAGTCTGTAAGGGTGTTTTAACACCTAGTGCCCTAAAACCAACTGGTTTGGGAGTCACTGGCCCAAAGCTCGCTACATGGATCGAAGATGCTGAAAAAAATATATATATCTGAAGTCTGGGTAATTAAGTCCGTAGGGGTGTCTTAACACCCGGTGCCCTAAAGCCAACTGGTTTGGGAGCCACCGACCCAAAGCTCGCTACATAGACGGAATGTATTGTATATAAATAAAAAGTCAAAATTCAAAAATCAAAGAAAAAATCAGAAAAATCAGAAAAATTATTCCATTGCTACAAAAAGGTGTGAAATCTGATAGAACTTTAGGACAAAAATATTATTCTTTTATCAACTACACTTGTGACTGTTGTGGGCAAAAATGAGTTGATTAATATTTTGTTGACTATGTATATGGAGAATGGTAAATATAATCGGAGAATTTACTTATTCAGTAATTTAGAAGAAAAAACAAAACAACTAGTAACTTGAAATAGAAGTTTTACCTGAATAGTCACTAACTTCTTTATTCTCTTTTCTCTTGTCTTTTTACTTTTTGTGCATTAGTTTCACTACCTTTTTACTTTTGTAAAATCTTTGTGGGTATCATTGTTGTAAACCCTCACGAGACTACAACTCGTCCACTAGGGACACCTAGGGGTTTAAAGGCTTGTTGCATACGCTAAATGCAACCGTGATCCCTACGAAAGTGGCTTAGTTTAATTTTAATTTTAAATTTTTTATTTTGCTCGAGGACTAGCAAAATGTTAGGTTTGGGGGTGTGATGAGCGGAAAATATATCATATTTACCGCCCCTTTAACTTAATATTTTGTTTAGTTTCTCGGGTTTGATGAACGTTTTGATGTGTTTTATTTTATTTTGCAGATAAAATAATATCGGGACTCAATGAAATCATTTAGGATGAAATTTGGGTCAAATAAGGGCAATTATTGGACTTGATATATTAATTTTGGAGATTGGAAACTTGAAATGGCGTTTTTGACGAAGTGCAGTTTTGGAAATTCCAATTTTGCGCATCTGTCGTATTTTGGGCATAACTTTTTACTCCGATATCGGATTGAGCTGATTCAAGTTCCAGATTAAATAAGACTCAAAGATATACAACTTCGAAAGATAAAATATTTTCGAATTCTGAAGATTTCATGACCTAAATTGATGAACTATCCAGAAATGTGTTGTGTGTAATTATTAAAGTCATTATCAATCATTTTCAAAGCAAAATATAAATTAATAAATAATTAATAAAAAATTATCAAATAATCACCAAACAAGATAATCAAGTAGTGGAGCAATTATAGATTGGTGGAGTAATTAGTGGAGAAATTAATAATGGATTTGGTGTAGAAATTGATGGATGATTTGATGGAGGCAAATTTTGCCTATAAATACCAAGCCATTTCATTTGTAAAATTCATACTTTATTCTTTGAAATTTCCTAAGGAATAAATAAAAGATTGTATCTTGTTTATTATTTATAGCTTTCAGTAATTAATTTCTACTTTCGCACTTTCTTTTCTTACTTTTTAGTTTTTACTTTCCTCAATTACTTTTACGCACAATCCTTACATTTCTTTACTTTTGCAGTTTTTATTTTTCAAGCAATGAGGAGGTAATTCTCCTTTGCTAGGGTGAAAGGTAAAGCTTTTATTATTGCTATTTAGATTAATCTCTCATAATTATAATATATTCACTATTTAAAATTGATGCGTTAACAAGGATACCGATATATTGGCCGGTTGGTAATTCATTTTAATCTGGTTTAAACCTGACTAAATAAGGATATCGCCAGATTGGTCGGTTGGTAATTAAAGTTTCTTACCGCCTATATGGCAGGTTATTTTGGTTCCGCCTATATGGCTGGATTATGGACAATTATTGTTACCGCCTTAATGGCTGGTTGGACTTAATTTGACTTAATCAGGTTACCGCCTATATGGCTGGTTGGTAAATTATCACAAGTTTATATGTTATATTTATGGGAGATATCTAAATAGTAAATAGTAGAAGTTAATTCTTTTTACCTTAGCATTTAATTTATTGTAATTTACTTTTCAGCTTTTACTTTACCGCAATTACTTTTCAGCATTTTAATTTTATGTCTTTTATTTCATTAGCCCTAGTTATGTGTCGTAACTAAGTTAGATATCTGGGGTTGTGATGAAATCCAATATTACCGGTTTATAAGGGGTTAAATTATAGTTTGGGTAATATAAAAATTTATTTATTGAGTCTTAATTTTAATGCTTTTTAATTAACTGGCCATTAATAAAATTGATTAGGTAAATTGAAAATGAACTTGGAAAATGGATTTTGTGTTTAAGACCTTAGACTCAATAGCCCACGATCTTCCTTGAGGATAGATAACCCTTTAATAGATTTCCTTACATGATAGGAATATACATGTCGGGCGGGGGTAGCCATAATTGGAACTTAATCTTAATGAATCTAGGTAATTTGGTTGACATAGACATATGGTTCAATTGGATTATACTAGGTATTTGTAATTGACCATCGGAAGAGGCTTTTACATAATTTAGTGTTCCAGGTAATAAATCAATATATTACCCAACAATAAGATAACCACATCATCTTTTAAATAATATTGGAATAAATCCAAACCCTGGATAGTTTTATAAATTTGAATTTTCTTCAATCTACTTTCAAGCATTTTATTTACTTGTTTTAAGTTTTAAAATCACCACCCAATCAAATAATCAATCTATTAGATACTTGTAAACATTTAACTCCATAAATTGATAACAAAAGGTTTTAAGTCCTCGTGGGATCGATACTTTTTATACTACTTGAACGATACGTGCGCTTGCGTTATATGCGTGTGATTACGCCGATCAGTTTGATAATGGAAAACCCACACCAAACCCTACCCACTGTCATCCTTAGTTAAGAGACGCTTACTTGTATGATGAAGTATTGAGATGGTTGATGATGAAGATTGAAAACCGTGGTTGCTCGGAGACAGTTGGTTGCTTGAAGATGCAGAGAAGTTTAGAGAAATTGAGAGTTTTTGCAAAGCTAAAAGTTATGAGAAGTTGAGAAGTGGTCTTTATATAGCTATTATGTCAATCCCGGCCCTTGATTCAGAGCTGAAGGCATAAATGACTGCCATGTGCATGGGTCAATCTTAACCATTGAATTTGAACACAAATGAATCTCGATTAGGAGCCACATGCTCGGTCAATCTCAGCAGTTCATTCTGGGCGGGGAAGTCATAGATGGATGACACTTGGCACATTTGAGATAAGAAATGAAGCTGATTTAATGGATGTGATGGTTGGATTCAAGGAAGACCATAATACCTTCACGTATTCCTATGGACGCTTCAAAACCTTAGGAGCACTTTTTCGGGGCGGTCTTGACGGCGATGCATAATAAAATATCATTCTTTCTCCCATGAACGTAGGTGTGAGCCACTCTCCGCCGAACTACGTAAATCTATGTGTTTAATCTTGTTTGTTTGTCAAATTTATGTGGTTCTCAATTAACCAAACAAATTCATTATTCAAGTAAGGTTTATTCCAGGAGTGAATTCCTTATTTTACCAGAAAAACAACATCAACAAAATTTTATAATATATTGACATTATAAGTTTAATGTAATTACTTTGTTATCATTATTTTATAAAATATATGTATTTATTAAGAGAAAAAAATTGATGTGTACGTATTTTTCACTCCTTTCATTTATAATATTATAATAACGACATTCATATAAACACATATAATAAATTTATAATTTAATCCGGCCTAATAATAAACACATTACACACTCAACAATATCATTCAGGTTAATTTATGATTTTACTTTTTCAGTTTTTTTTTTTTTTTTTTTTTTTGCCCGAAAGTGGGTTTCGCAAAGGTTTGATAGTGGAGATATTCAAAATTGAAAATGATGGGGACCTGTCTCTGTAAGTGGATGACGCGTTCGTTTTTAGAATTTTACCACTTAAGATTTTGAAATTTTCTCCCACTGAGACTCTTTCGAAATTCTAGCCAACCATCTGCTTTCCTTTCTTTTTCTTCTTTTTTTTTTTCCTTTTCTCATGAGAAAAACACGTGTAAGTGGGCACTGGCACACTTTTCCAACATGTTGAAGTGATAAGCTTATCTACTGATTACAGGTTTTAATGTGTCCACAGGAACCGAATCGCGATGACATTGAAGGATCCGAATTTAAGGTGATTTGATGTCGAAATGTTAATACCTAAAAAAAATTGAAAAGTTTTTCTTACTATTATATAATAAAGGAAATCTTGATGAGAGTTTAGGAAAAAAATATATTGTAAATAGGGGTGGGCATAAAAACTAAAACCCAACCGAACCAATCAAACTGAACCGAACAGAGATGAAAATACCGATTCGGTTTGGTTTAACGATTTATGTTTGGATTGGTTTTTGTTCAACCGATCGGTTGGAATCGGTTCAATTCATGATTTGAACAGAATCGATGAACTGATCAGTTAAAGAGAAAATCAGGTTTGTTCTTTATTCATATCGAGTTTTGTGAAGTAAATTTTGGTTTCCTCGTTTATTTAGCTAAGAAAGTAAGAGAAAAAAGTAAGAAAAACTTAAACGTCGAGCAATCTATGTTCTCATTGTGAGTGTATATGAGTTCATAGGTTTCAGTTTGGTTCGGTTTTGAGCAGATCCGAACTGAAATCGAACCAAACCGAACCAAATGATTTGGTTTTGTTCCAGTTTTGAATTTGGGTTTGGTTCCAACAATAACGAACCGATCAGTTTTCAGTTCGGTTCACTCCGAAATCGATTCTGCACACCCATTATTATAAGTGATAATAAGAAAATTTTGGAACTAAATGAGGACACTAATTTGAATATTCATTAATATTAGTTTAATAAAATATTTGTTATGGGCAGTTTAATAGATGGTGAATAAATTGTGAATATGAAATTTTATATCGTTAATTGATATTAGACAACAGAGGATATCAATATCAGATATACGCTATCTATTCAATAATTAAAGACCATATTGTATAATTTTCTTGTGTCGAAATTGATATTCAAAATTGTGTTGAGTTGGAGGTGTTATATTAATTATAATTTATATGTGATAATTGTATTGAAAAAATTTATATTGAATTGTTGATTTTGCATTAAAAGAATCAGTGGTATCAGACATCGTATATGAGTTAATATATTTTGAATTTTTTTATTTTGTAAATATTTCGGACGGATATGAAAATCTGTATTGATGAAAGATGCAAATGTGAATAATTATCTAGAAAATTTTAACAAATATGATTAAGTTATAAATATGAGATTTTGATCATAAATATGATAATTTAGGGTATCATATCGGCTACAATCCCTACTAAATGGTGTGATAGGAGACATTTAAATCATTTAATAACTTTAAAAGTGAAGAAGAGTGGGATTTGATGAGATATATATATTGGGGGCACAATATCCAGTTATCCACTCTAAACTATAATAAATGATGAATTTTAGGCCAAAATTGAAAAAAGTCCAAAACACTTAATTTCCATCCATTTAAAATATGGGTGGGCTTATTTTGCCCCCAAATTTTCATGGTTGAACCTTTAAGTTTTGAAGTCCAAGACGCTTAGGTTTTTCCTTGGATATAAGGCATCTCCGATCCATTATATTATTTTGATGTGATTTTTATTTTTACACCAAATATTATTCTCATCTCTCCATTGCATCAAATATAAAATTAAAAAGAATTTTTTTTTATATATTATTTATTTACTCACTCTCAAATTTATGAAAAGGCAAAAAAAAAATATCTATATAATAAAGGAGAATGGTGTTGAAGGAAAGAGAGTGCATCAAACGGCTCTCTTTATGTGGCTTAATTAACCGCTCAGATCATTTCATTGGTAATTGGAGGAAAGAGAGTGAATTGATTGATGGAAATGGTCAAAATTGTCAAATTTTCAAATTAAAAAATAGAAAATTAAAATAAAATCATTTAATTCTGTAACACCGTGCCGTAGACACGAGCCAAATACTGTAACACCGTGCCGTAGGCACGGGCATCATTTAATTAAAAAATAAAATCATTTAATTCTGTAACACCGTGCCGTAGGCACGGGCCAAATACTGTAACACCGTGCACCGTGCTGTAGGCACGGGCATCATTTAATTAAAAAATAAAATCATTTAATTCTGTAACATCGTGCCGTGCCGTAGGCACGGACATCATTTAATTAAAAAATAAAATCATTTAATTCTGTAACAGCGTGCCGTAGGCACGGGCCAAATACTGTAACACCGTGCCGTAGGCACGGGCAAAAACTAGTATATATGGGGGAAAAGCCAATAGCACAACACTGTAGCAACGCCAAATTAGACGTTGCACCAAAGACCATTTCGGCGCCTGATTGGAGTTGTTCTAAATATCCGGGAAACTATAATTTGGTCCTTTTGGTAATTTAATTGGAAGATAAATAATGAAAATACTAATAGGGGGCCAAATAAAATTGTCATTTGTAAAACAATTTTTCGGTCTTTCATGTTCATCTAGAGACTTTCATTGGGTAGGGATACAATTACACTTATAAAATGTGAGAACGCATGAAAACGTGTTATTGAATGAGAGCCCACCACCGGCTCAGCATGTGGCACATCCATTCGCACAAAATGGGGGATTAAATAGAGGCCACCCCTTTAAGTTTAGGGTCCAATTGAGGTGATAGAATATTAAAACCCTAAAGTCCAGAATTATCTGGGCCTTATCACCCTTATATATCATATTTATTCCATCCAATGATGGACTATAAATGATGAAGACCTGCTCCCAAGGGAAATCCTCTCACTCAATTAAAGTTACAGGTGACATTAGACGTAGCAATTTTGGCCCCCATCAATTTGAGACTGGATTTTAAATATATATTTTATATTCTATTTTTAAAATGAGATAGGATGTGATAAAAAAATATTGTCTTGAAAACTCAAATTGAGATTGACAAATATCGTCTCATTTGGCGCCTAATGCAGCAACTTATTGCACATCGTGTGCAACAAAGTTTGGTGCAACATTAATAACTTCTTATTGCATCACTGGCACTGCACATTTTAAAAAACAAAAAATAAAAAACAAACAAAGACAAAAGGAAATATAATTTATTGGAAAATAAGGGTGTCGAAAATTTTATTTAATCAATAAAATTATAATTTTTATATTAGCCAAAAAAAAAAAATTAGTAATTTTTTTCGGATAAATTTCACTTGGTTTTTGTTGGTTTCTTAATGAACGATGGAAATTGTATAGCCATAGGATAACATTTTTATATGGCATTACCATGTTTCTTTTTTGTAAAAGAAAAGTAGCAAAAGAGAGATTCCTTGTGGTTTTTATGCCTTTACCGGTTTCGAGGCCCACCATTCACTTTCCTAGGTTCCTCCATATTATTCTACAAGATCACAAACCAAACTAATTTTCAAATATATATATATTTGTTAGCGACAAAGTCGCGTGATGGATTTTGATGACGTCAAGACTAGAAGTCTTCAACGCATATTAGCGAGATATTACAAAAAGATGTCGAAGCACGTTGGTGGTGAAGAACGTGAATATGAAGCTTAGCGGAAAATGAAGAAAATCTCATTTAGTCTTAGTTTAGGGATCTAATTGTAAAGTGGAATGTTTACTTAAGTATCTAAGCTCATAGAACACATGCACATTCATATAGATGTATTAGGGTCATGTGCAAAATATTTTAAACCTTCAAATCCTGCATACCGATCCCATACCGGTCACCATACCAGTGGACCTGCTCTGTTTGAAAGCATTATGGAACCGACACGAATCATATCGATGCCATACCAACCTACCATACCGGTCTTCCTGGAGATTTCATAGCCACTAGAACCGGCATGCATCATACCGGTGGGCCTAAACCTTTACATGATTACTGGAACCGACACTGACCATACCGGTCCACATACCGATGTCCATACTGGTGAGTCCTATGTTTTTGCATGCTCACTGGAACCGGTA
>SKCR01032609.1:0-32709 GCA_019454045.1 Zanthoxylum bungeanum | reverse complement strand
GCGACCCATGAGATCCCCGGATATGTTGGTAGTAAATCCTATCGTCGGACTATCCGAACACGTACGTACCTAGTACTACGTTTTTACCGATTTACAAGACATGGTTGGCTTCTAGCAAAACACCATGCCTTCCCAATTCTCCAGAAATATTCTTAAAGGAATATGTAATCTTTATCAGGCGTAGTATACGTAGTATTGCGTATTTCGATCCAGCATCGGATGTCACGTCCTAGGCCTGGGGCTAGAATTGTGTCTACCCCGTACGAAGCACATATCGGATCTCTGGTAACTAGTCTCTATAATCGGATAATTATGACCTAGTCATATTATCCCGATGACTGCAGTACATAAGAGCACCATTTCCGTATCCTACGTGATCATCATCTCCACTATGACTGGAGTGATACTTCCGTCTTGACATCACACCCAATACACTACGATTCTCAATATACCTAGAAAAGGCGTACACAGAACCTGTTAAAGCCCTGGACGACCAAAACCAAAGTATATTGATTGTCGCAAGTATTAGCGGTGCAAGTATCAGGTTAAGACCAAATACACCTACCCTGATTCAGACTTCCATAGACACATAGTCATACTACCAATGGAATTTCGAGGGGTCTATCCAGAGCGAAGCTGTTTCCGTACCATCGGTAAACACAACCTCTTATTACCCTTGCATGAGTATCCAATACCCAAATATATGAGAACTATGCTGTTATGCTCCCACAACGTGCACAAGTGTAATACTAGTCTATTCCGCATTATCAATGTCCAATCTCAATAATACTACGACTAGGGATATTTAATGATTAAACCTTCGTGGATTGATACTGTCTCATATCATCTCAATCCGGAACTAATCATAAGGACCTTATATCATTTATACATCTTGGTAATCTAATTATAAATGATAAAAGAGCAATTTTCTTTGTCACATAGTTAAGTTGTACAAAAACACCATCATCTGTACAAATAGTGATCCTATGTGTCATAATTGTCCAACACGAAGGCTTCTAGGGGTGTGAAGAAAAAGGGTAAAGACAAAATCGTCACAGTCTTCTGGGAAGACAAATGACATATCCCAAGATGTCTGCCTAAACTGTGACAAACAGGTCACTGGAAGCGTGATTGTCAAATGGACAAGGCAGACATGAAGGAAGTGAAGGCGGGCAAGGCTCCGACATCAGATATGTTTGTTATTGTAATAAATGTGTCCACTACTGGTTTTAAAAATTGGATTTTTGATATTGGATGAGGTACATACATATGTACTGAAGTGTGGGATCTGCTGATTAGCAGGAGACTAGCTTAAGATGAGATCGACCTACGAGTCGGAAACATGACGAGAGTCGCTGTTTTGGCCGTTGGGACCTATGTTTTAAACTTGTCCTTGGGACATGTAATTACTATAGGTGACTGTTATTTTGTACCTAGTTTGACTAGGAACATCATCTCTGTATTTTGTTTAACCCGTTGCGGTTATACATTTATTTTCTGGAACACTAGGTGTTTTGTATATAAAGATAACATTTTGATATGTATAACAGATGCTAATAATGGTCTTTATATTTTGAATATAAATGAATCTCAAACATATAACATGACAAACAAAAACTCAAACTGAGTAAATCAGATGAGACTTATTTGTGGCATTGTCGTCTGGGACACATTAACAAGACTCGTATATCCACACTTTTGAAGAGTGGATACGTGGACGGATTCGATCCAAATTCATATGTTGTATGCTAATCTTGTTTATTAGGCAAAGTGCTTAAAATGCCTTTTAGTAGTAAAGGTGTATGTGCCACTGAGCTGTTAACCCTTGTTCATGGTGACGTAGTGGGCCCATATCTAGCTAGGCTAGAGGTGGATATGAATACTTCGTAACCTTATGGATGTTGCATCACGTTATGGTTATGTGTATCTTATGAAACACAAGTCAGAAACTTTTGATAAATTCAAAGAGTTTCGACACGAAGTAGAAAAACAGACCGGTAAAAGTATTAAAAATATTGCGGTTGGACCGTGGTGTAGAATACTTAAGCAATGAGTTTCAAGATTACTTGAAAGAGTATGGTATTCTTTCATAGTGGACTCCTCCCGGAACACCTCAATTGAGTGATATGTCCGAACGGAGAAACCGAACTTTGTTGGACATGGTAAGGTAGTCGCACTGAGCTATCAATTTCCTTCACGAGATACACATTGAACCGTGTAATACTTATTTTGAATAAGGTTCCGACAAAGTCTGTTGGATAGACTCCGTATGAAATATGGACAGGAAAGAAACTGGGTTTCTCATTCCTGAAGATTTGGGTATGTTGGGCATATATTAAACGTTTGGATGGTGCCAAACTAGAACCCAAATCATATAAGTGCCTATATGTAGGTTGTCCTAAGGAAACCAAAGTATATTACTTATACAACCCATATGAGAACAAGGGATTTGTTGCTCTCCATGCGGTTTTCCTTAAAGGAATTCCTAAATGCAGTGGTAAGTGGGAGGAAAGTAGAACTCGATGAAAATCATAGTGATACTATTCGTGGCACTGATCCCCTCACAGAACATGAACAGTTCATCAGGGATGAGACTGTTCCACAACCTACTAATACACAAGAACATCGTAGGTCAGAAGGAGTCAGAGAAAAACCTCAGAGGTATGGGTTTCTGATCTCACCTCATAAAGATATTAATCTTGTTGAAGAAGAACCAGCTACGTATGAGGAAGCGATACAGGGTATCGACTATGCTTTATGGAAAAAGGCCATAAAGTCCGAAATGGATTCCTTATATACAACCAAGTTTGGACACTGGTTGATGTACCATAAGGCATTGTGCCTATTGATAGCAAATGGGTCTTCATGGTGAAGACATACATGGATGGTAACATACAAACGTACAAAGTTAGGCTTGTATCGAAAGGGTATCGTCATCAACATGGTGTCGATTATGACGAAAAATTTTCACCTATTGCCATGATTAAATCCATTCGGATAATGCTTGCTAATGCTGCATATTTTGATTACGAAATAGGGCTGATGGACGTCAAAACCGCTTTCCTTAACATAGGGCAGATGTAATTTATATACAACACCCTGACGGTTTTGTCGTGCCAAAACATGGAAACAATGTTTGCAAGTTAAATCGATCCATTTATGGATTGAAGCAATCATTGCGTTCTTAGAACCAACATTTTGATGAGATCATAATGGTATATGGTTTCATACAAAACGATGATAATTCTTGTCTATATAAGAAGGTTAGTGGGAGCGCAATTACAATGATTATCCTATACGTTGATGATGTATTGCTTCTTAGCAATGACATTCCCATATTTAAATCAGTGAAAGCTTGGCTTTCATTAAAATTCTCCATGAAAAAATTGGGAGATGCAACCTTTATTCTAGGAATAAGGATCTATTGGGATAGATCTAAAAGTTGTTGGCACTCTCCGAGAACTCGTACATTGACAAACATGTACGCGACCTGGTATCTCATATGCTTTGAGCATCTGCGGTCACTATCAGGCCGATCTAGGTGATGGTCACTGGATTGATGTTAAGAACATCCTTAAGTATTTTAGAGGAACTAAGGATGCTTTCTTAATTTATGGAGATGGAGAACTTGAGGTGATTGGGTTCACCATTGCAAGTTTCCAAACCGATAAAGATGACTGTAAGTCGCAATCAGAGTACATATTTTTTTTGAACAACGGAACAGTGAGCTAGAAATCTTTCAAGCAAGATATTATTGCCGATTCAACAACAAAAGTGGAATACATTGTTGCGGCTGAGGCATCAAAAAAAAGCATTTTGGATCTATAAAATTCCTAATTGGATTAAGAGTAGTTCCGTTAGCAGCTGAGTTGGGCTACAACACAGGCTAAGGAATTACGATCTCATCAATGATCCAAGTATGTACTTCGATGGTTTCATCTGATTTGAGAGATCACACATCGTGGCAATGTGAAGATCGAAAAATCGTTTCAGATAATAACCTTGCATATCCGCTGGCGAAACCATACATAGTTCAGGTGTTAGACACTTGAGTGATTGGCTATAGGCCAAGTGGGAAATTGTTGGACAATTATGACCCATAGCATCACTATTTGTAAAAGACATGGTGTTCTTGTACAAATTAACTATGTGACAAAGGAAATTGCTCTTTTATCATTTTGTAATTGGATTACTTGGATATATAAATGATAAAAGTCCCCATGATTAGTACCGAATTAATAAGATATGAGACAATATTAATCCACGAAAGGTTTAATCATTAAATATCCCTAGTCGTAGTATTATCGAGATTAGACATTGATAATGCGGAATAGGCTAGTATTGCACTTGTGCGTGTTATGGAAGCTTAACGGCATAGTTCTCATATAATTAAGTATAAGATACTTATGCAAGTGTGATAAGAGGTTCTGTTAGCCGTTGGATCGGGAACAGCTTCGCTCTGGATAGACCCATCAGAGTCACATTGGTAGTATGACTATGTGTCTATAGAAATCTGAATCAGGGTAGGTGTATTTGGTCTTAACCTGAGACTTGCATCTCTAATACTTGCGACAATCAGTATACTTTGGATTTGGCCGTCTGGAGCTTTAACAGGTTCTATGTACGCCTCTTCTAGGTATACTGAGAATCATAGTGTATTAGGTGTGATGTCAAGATGGAAGTATCACTTCAGTCATATGAATATGATGATCACGTAGGGATACATAACTAGTACTCTTAAATGCTGCAGCTATCGGGATGGTATGACTAGGTTATGATTATCCGATTACAGAGACTAGTTGCTAGTGATCCGATATATGCTTCGTACGGGGCAGACATAATTCCAGCCCTAGGCTTAGCATGTGACATCTGATACTGGATCGTAATATGTAATACTTCGTATACTACGCCTGATAAAGATTATATATTTTTCGTTGAATATTTCTGGAGAATTGGGTAAGCACGGTGCTTTGCTAGAAGCCAACCATGTCTTGTAAATCGGTAAGAACGTGGTACCAGGTATGCACGTATTCGGATAGTTCGATGACCGTATTTACTGCCAATATATCCAGGAATCTCTTGGGTCGCTTCCTAAAGATTCGCTGATGACATTTAACTCGAACAAAATTAATCTGGGATTAATTATGAGAGAGAAAATTAATATGGGATTAATTGCGTCAAGAATTAATTTGGGATTAATTCGTCTAGAAGAGAGAACGTGATTAATTTGGAATTCATCGGCAAAGTAAATTTAATATTTAAATTGGATTTTACTATTTAATTTATTTATTGGGCTAAAATAATATATTGGATATATTAATTGAAATTGGATTTCAATACAGAATTAAAATTGGATTTTAATTCAAGAGAACGAATCAATTTGGAATTAATTCGCAAGCGACTTTCGTAATAATTTTGCTAGGCATTATTATTTAATTAAATTGGATTTAATTACGTCACAACGGAAAATTCGTTTAATCGGATTATACTAACCCGAGCCCGAAGTGTGTTGAGTAACACAACTTGAATTTTGAATTTAAGTGTGAGACCCATTAATACATCACTAGTCATTAATTGATGGAAATAGGTGAATGCATTTAATGCATTTCTTTTCAACACAATTTTGTTTTAGCTTTTGGAAAAACATATTGTTGGCGGTGTAAAAAGGCCATATGACAGTTAAGCAGCACGGCAAGGGTAAAAGGGGTAATTCCCATCTTGGTCGAAATCATTAAATGCCGACCCGACCACATGAGTAAGAGACCGATCACTTGACGATAGGCGACCGACCACTTGAGACCGGGTGACCGGGCACTATCAGCTCGGCGACAGCATTCTCAGCTCAGAAGCCCATGATGACCGACCATGTCTAGACCAACCAGATAGCGAAGCAGGCCCAGAAGATAAGACATCCTATTTCTACGGGGAAAAGGGATAAAAGTATCCTACTTTCACACGGAAACTGATAAGTCAGTGTCCTGATAGGATAAATAATATGGAGTCAGTTTCAAATTGGGAATCCTCACAGGAAAAAAGAGATTGTTTCAACTGGAAATCCTTATGCTAGAAGGAATCTGATTTCTCTATTATTATAAATAGGAGGGTAGAGTGTGTGTAAAGGATCATCAGAATCATTACCATCAGACTTGTAAAAAACAAGACGCAGAGCTAAGAAGCGTGTTTGAGTAATAAAAGTATCATCCTTTTTGTGCCCGTGGACGTAGGTCGGACCAAGATCCGCCGAACCACGTTAAATCTCTTTGTCGATTGGCGTATTATTTATCTTTTGCTAAGTTTGCTTTTGGTCCCCCATAACCAAACAAATTCACTATTGAGGGAGGATTGTCTCGGGAGTAATATTCCCATATTGCCCTGAGACCAAAATCAGCCGTCAACAGTTGGCGCCGTCTGTGGGGAACTCAACAAAAAGCGGTTCGCGTAGTAAGACGATGGCAGAAGGTGGAAATCACCAATCGTCGGGGAATCTGGCCACAGATTGGATGAAGAAGATAAAAGAAAGCATAAGGAAAGACAGGGAGGATAGTCAGGCCCTCCTAAAAACCATGATGGACCGACTGGAGAGAATGGAAGGGGGGAACCGCGAGAAGCCTGAAACCAGAGCTAATCAAAGAAGATGAGAGATAGCAGATGGAAAGAGGGTTGTGGATACAAGTGAGGACGATGGACCTAGGAGGAGGGGGCCTTACGGATAAAATCCATAGTTGTGGAAAAAGATTCACAAGCAGAGGACACATGGGAAGAAGAAGAAGAGAGACGTTCGACAGATTCCTCTTATGATAGTCTCCGCTACACAAGAAGAGGAGGCACAAAGTACGACGAGACTGTTCGAGAGATCCCAAGGCGTGAGGAACACCGCACCCGTGGCAACAGACATGAAGAAGAGCGCAGAAGGCGACATGGCGGCCCAAATAGCGAGGTAAAATCTTGGTTAAAGAAAGAGATGGCCAAGTGGGGGCAAGCCTCAAAACAGATACAGGAGACGCCCGGGATGACAAAGAGGAATCCCCCATCACAGAAGAAATAAAATCAGCAAAATTCCCGAAAAGGTTCAACATGCCGACCATGACGCCCTACAAAGGCCATACCGATCCAAAATCCCATATTGAGAGCTTTGTACTATTGATGGAGGTCCAATGAGTGACAGGGGATGCCGTGTGCAAGGTATTCCCCCTAACCTTGGCTGGATCCGCCATTCTATGGTATAGAAGTCTAGCCCAAGGGAGCATTAGTAGCTTTACACAACTCAGAAAGTTGTCGTACGAACCCTTCAAATGGGCATGCGCCCCTAAAAAGACAACGGAGAGTTAAGACTCCGAAGCAAGTAGACTACGAGCCCCTAAAAACCTTTATGAGAGGTATCAAAAATGGTGCTCGAGTCGGGGGGGTATGGTCTCCCGAGGCCCTGACCCAAGTAAACTATGTCTTCAAGGAAGATGCGTACATTCCTCTGAAAAAGCCACTGGGGCAAATCGTCATGGAGATCCAAGGAAAAGGCTCTTAATAGAACCTGACCTCAGGAGATTCCCCCCTGATAAGAAAAATCAAAAAGCCTATTGCGTACATTATAATCTGAAGGGACACGCGACAGATAGGTGGAAAGATTTACGGGAACAAATGGAAGACCTGGCGAGGAATGGATATTTAAATAAATTTATTGATCATGAAGTCATGACGGCTAGGCAGAGGGCGCATGACCGATAGATAAATATCATCGCAGGAGGGAAAACCCTGGCCGGAGATTCTAAACGGTCGAGGAAAAACTATAGCAGAGCTCGGGGGTCAGACGTGCTAGAAACAAAATAGGCCCCGGGATTACAAGGTGGGCGGTCGGTACCAATAATGTTCACCGACGAGGACGCCCAAGGGGTAAGCTTCCCCCACGACGATGCGTTAATTATCAAGGCAGTAATCGGCGGCTCCGAGGTAAACAGAATCCTGGTGGACCCCGGGAGTGCGGTAGTCATAATCTCCAAAGAGGCCCTGGACAGCCTTGATGTAGAGTATGCGGCTCTGACCAACGATAGCACCCCCTTATACGGCTTCGGGGGTTCAACGGTCGTCCCGTTAGGGAGGATACAGTTAGCAGTAACAATCGGGACTCATCCCCGAACTCGGACAATCATGATAAATTTCACCGTAGTGGACTGCATGAACAACTACCAAGTCATCGTTGGTCGACCTTTCATGATGAAGACAAAGGCTGCAATGTCTTGCTATCACTTGAAACTGAAATTCCCCACCCGGGAAGGGATCGAGATCATATGCGGAAGTCAGAAGGCAGCCCGCAGCTACTTTGCAACTCTCTCACGAGAAACCCTCTACATTGAGGAGGGTACCAAAAAATGGCAAAGGAATGAAGACAGAGGAAAAGCCAGTGGAGATCCTAGTCCTCGGCCAAATAGAATTTCCCGGCTAGCGACGGCTGAGGAATTAGAAGGGATAGAACTCTTCGGACCGGAAAAAAACTTAAAGATAGGGGGAGGCTTGGACAAGACCCTGAGACAGAGCCTACTAGAATGTCTGAGAGAGTATCCAGACATCTTCGCATGGGGACATAACGACATGCCCGGGATTGATCCAAAAATTCATCAACCACCGCCTAGCAGTAAACCCTGCGTGCAAACCGTTAAACAAAGAAGAAGAAACTTCAATCAAGAACGGAACAAAGCAGTGGCCACCGAGGTGGAAAAATTATTAAAAGCCGGTTTCATCAGAGAAGTAAAATACCCGAGGTGGGTATCAAACGTAGTGCTAGTGAAAAAACCCAATGGAAAATGAAGGATGTGTGTAGATTTTACCGACCTCAACAAAGCATGCCTAAAGGACAGCTTCCCTCTACCAAACATAGATCGGCTGGTAGATGCAACAGCCTGCCAAGGATTGCTAAGTTTCATGGACGCATTCTCAGGATACAACCAGGTCAAGATGCATCCGGCAGACGAGGAGAAAACAACTTTTATCACCGATCAAGGGCTTTATTGTTATAAAGTGATGCCCTTCGGACTAAAGAATGCAGGGGCAACTTTTCAGAGGTTAGTAAACAGAATTTTCAAGCCACTCATCGGCACGTCAATGCTGGTATACGTCGATGACATGATAACAATGTCTGAAGAACCGAGATGTCATGTTACCGACCTGAAGAAAACTTTTGAGCTACTGAGGAAACACAATTTAAAGCTCAACCCGGAAAAATGTGCTTTCGGGGTGGCCTCGGGAAAATTTTTAGGCTACATGGTAAGCTCCTGAGGCATATAAGCAAATCCACAGAAGATCCAAGATGTATTAGACTTAAAATCCCCTAGGACAGTAAAAGAAGTACAAAGCCTGACCGGCAGGATGGCCGCGCTCAACCGATTCATTTCCCGAGCAACTAACAAATGCCACCATTTCTTCAACGTCATCAAAAAGAAAAAAAGGAAATCGAATAGACGCCAGAATGCGAGGAGGCCTTCCTACAGTTAACAATATTTAATGCAGCCCCCAATCCTAGCAAAACCACTCCCAGGAGAAACCTTGTACTTATACTTGGCTGTCTCAAAACACGCAGTAAGTTCGGTACTAGTACAAGAGGCCGACAAGGTCCAAAAGCCAGTGTATTACACCAGCAAAGCTCTGATAGACACCTATCGGTGTCTACAACGACTACCCTCTAAGACAGATCCTGCAGAAGCCGGTTAATAAAATGGTCAGTAGAACTGAGTGAATACGACATCTCTTACCTCCCGAGAGCAGCGATAAAAGGGCAAGCCCTAGCAGAATTTGTCGCCGAATTTACCGAACCCCAGGTCATGACTGTAAAGGAAGACAAATGGGAGATGTCTGTAGACGGGTCCGCCAGCTCGCAGGGCAATGGAGCAGGAATCGTGCTAAAAAACGATAAAGGAGAAGATGTATTACTCGCCATAAGATTCGCCTTTGAGGCTACGAACAATGAAGCAGAGTACGAGGCAATCCTGGCCAGATTAAGACTATGCACGGTGATGGGAGTCCGTGACGTAGTAATAAAAAGTGACTCGCAGTTGGCAATTCAATAGCTAAAGGGGGAGTTTCAAGCCCGAGAACCAAACATGATGGCCTACTTAACTGAGGTAAGAAAGTTGGCGGAAAAGATGGAGAGCGTACGCTTCGAGAAAATTAATCGAGAAAAAAACTATGAGGCAGACTCCTTGGCACGGCTCGCATCCTCAACAAAAGAAGAAAACCCCAGAGTAATCCATATCATCTGCCTCCGGGAGTAAAGCATAGGGAAGCTCGAAGTAGAAATACTTAGCAAAGAAGGCGAAACCTCGTGGATGCGGCCAATTAGGAGATACCTGGAAGCAGGAGTAACGCCCGAGGACAAAAAGGAGGCCAGAAAGTTGAAATACAAAAGCACCAAATTTTCCCTAATCGATAGGGTGCTTTACCGAAGAGGCTACACAGTACCTCTCTTAAGATGTTTAGCGGAAGAATAATCAGATTATGTACTTAGAGAAATACATGCAGCATCTGTGGAAGTCACGTCGGGGGGCAGTCAATTGCTGTCAAAGCTTTAAAACAGGGATTCTACTGGCCGACTATGCATCAGGACGGCATGAAAGTGGCCCGAAAATGCGAAGGGTGCCAGAAGAATGCCAATATTCCACACAGCCAGCAGAACAGCTAGGTACCCTGCTCAGTCCTGGCCGTTCGCCCAATGGGGGCTAGACATCATCGGACCAATGCTGCGGGGTCGAGGACAGACAAAATACGCCATCGTGGCCATAGACTATTTCACCAAATGCGTGGAAGCCGAACCCCTATCCACCATCACAGAGAAAAGGGCTACGGGATTTCTGAAGAAAAATATCATCTGCCGGTTCGGCATCCCTCAAGCCATCATTACCGATAATGGAAAACAGTTTGACAGCAAAGGCTTCAGGAAACTCTGTGAAGACCTCTAGATCGCCTTGAGATTCGCCTCACCAGCCCATCCCAAGTCAAACGGGCAGGTCAAAGCCACGAACAAAATCATCAAAGCAAATCTCAAAGCTCGGCTTGGATCCAGCAAAGGATTATGGGTCGAGGAGCTACCAGAAGTGCTATGGGCACATCGGACGACCTACAAAAATTCCACAGGAGATACTCCATTTTCCTTAGCCTACGGATGCGAAGCCGTTATACCAGCCGAAATCGGAGTGGCTACCCACATGGTCCAGCATTATGAGAAAGAGCAGAATGAAGAGCTTATCAGAAGCCACCTCGACCTGAAAAAAGAGAAAGGTCAGCAATGAAGACAACAATCTACCAACAAAGAATGGCCCGCTTTTATAACAAAAAGGTGCGAACCCGCACCTTCCTCCCAGGCGACTTGGTATTAAGAAGAGTCACACTAAATACTCGAAGACCAGAGGAAGGCTCGCTAGGCGCCAAATGGGAAGGACCCTATAAAATTGCGGGAATAGTAAAGCCAGAGATCTACATTTTATAACAGCTGGACGACACGCGAATAAGGAAACCCTGGAACGCCGAGATGTTGAGAAGATACTTTCAGTAGACTACTTTTTCTTTTTCGCAGCAACCCAACAAGAGGTGGGAACCCCAACGTAAAGCTTTTTCTCGAAAAATCCCGCAGAAGAGCTGTAAGAAGGGCAGTATGTCCCCGAACATGAATAAAACCTTCTCTTTCAAAAGAAAAATTTATTCATCCGCTTTCTTAAAACAAAGTTAAAAGCCATATACAAAAACGGGGGACATACTCGATGCCCAATACAAAAGACAGTTGGCACCAATGCCACTTCATTATTCGGCTCGGGGCTGGATTACGTTCTGCCGAGGCCGCTTCGATAATCGGCTCGGGGCTGGATCTTGTTCCGCCGAGGCCACTTAACTATTCGACTCGGGGTCGGGTTACGTCCCACTGAGTCATGCTTATTGGCTTGGGGACGAAACATTCCCCCAGAACCAAATATCTCTCAAGCTCGGGGTCCTCAGAATATTCAGGGATATATTCGATGCATAGGATCCGTGAGAAGCATAGCACGGGGAGGGATGATACCCCCGTGGCGATGGCTTGCTCCAGTGTTACCGAACATAAGGAGGAATATGCCCTTAATGTCGAACCTTTTTGATCCTCACTTACCCGATGTAATGGATCCGTGAGAAAGCATAGCACGGGGAGTGATGATGCCCCCGTGACGATTGCTAGCTCCAGTGATATCAGACCTAAGGAGGAATGTGCCCTTAGTATCCCGGACACTCTTTAATCCATTCATCATTTCGATCCAAGAGAGGCGCAGCACGGGGAGGCGTTGTGCCCCTGTGGCGTGTGCCTGCTCCAGCCCGGTAAGGAGGAGCCCTCGCACAAATACACAGGCTCCACAGTGACCTGGCATATAGAGGATGTGCCCTTACCATTTTAAACGCTCTCTGATCCAAATCCTGGTTCGCCGGGACACTGAATTGAAAGATTCAGAATTGTGTTTTGGAGGCCTCGGACATGACGCTGTTTTGAGGCATCCGTGCTGTTGTTTACATTTGTAAAAAAGTTTGATTTTGGGACAAGCGCTAAGTCGCCCCCACCCTTTAATTTTATTTTTCAGAGTTTTGTTTTCGTTTTCTGCTGGTCTGGTAGGGGGACGCCCGTTCCGGACTCAGTATGGCTTCAAAAGGTTGATTCACTTCCCTTCTGAATAAGTCCCACCTGATTAATCTGCTCGGGGCTGGATTCGTTCCGCCGAGGCCACTTGATTAATCTGCTCGGGGCTGGATTCGTTCCGCCGAGGCCACTTGATTAATCGGCTCGGGGCTGGATTCGTTCCGCCGAGGCCACTCGATTAATCGGCTCGGAGCTGGATTCCGTTCCGCCGAGGCCACTTTGTCTCTCTCAGCTCGGGGTCGGGTTACGTCCCACCGAGTCCATCCACTATTCGACTAACTCGGGATCGATTCTCGTCCACCGAATAGTCCCATATTCAGTACATGTCATCCCCTAACAGGACGAGTCTCAAGTGCTCGTTTGAAGGGAGTCGTGCAAAGCAAATTATGAAAAACAGGAGAAAAAAGTAGAAACACAAAAACAAATTTAAATAAAGTATGAAATGTTATTACAAGAAAAAGTAAAGTTTACACAGGGACCCGTTCGGGTTACCCCTTGTCAGTCAGCCCGCGCAGAGGAAGGTAGTTCTTCCTCAGCAGGCTCAGATAATAGATGGCTCGGCTCGGCCTCGGAAGGTGGGATAATATCTCATGCATCGACAACTGGGGAAGCCCCAACAGTTAAGGCTTCAGAAGCAGGAACAAGAACCTCAAGCCAGACCTCTTCAGGAACCGGAGCAATCGAAACAGGGTTGGGATCCATCACTTCTTCGGGAGAAGGGGGTAGCCACCTCTTAAACTCCTCCTCGGATATCTCCCCCTTACAGAAACGGATGGCCGCATGGATGGGACCCATATCCAGGTTAGGCAGTACCATCGGAATAATTTCCGCACAGTCACCAACTCCTTCAAGAAGGATTGAGTCCCTCTCAGCCTCCAACTCAAGTTCCCTTCCCTCAAGCTCGGCACGGGCCCGTTCCAACTCCTCATCTTTGGCCCGCAGATTTGATTCAACACTACATACCTCCACCTTTAAAACCCTGATCTCGGACTGGACATTTGCCAAATCCTTTCTAACAGCTTCAGCATTTTGTCGCTCCAGACTATAAGAGGATTTAATAGCCTTGTTTATCCTAAGGGCATCAACTGCAGTCAGCTCTTGATTCTTTATCGTCTCCTCCGCATTAGCCAGCTTGGTCTCCACTTCGGAAAGCCGATTCTGGAGCCTCTGGGCCTGGCCGCCCTCGGACAAAAGGCTTAAAAAGAGGTCCTTATTCTTGGCCGTAAGGTAGTTTGCCTGCCAAGAAGAAACAAAAGAATCAAAAAATAAACTAAGTCAGGAAGACACAGCAGGAATGAGGGAAAGTAACACAACCTTAGCCATCTGAGAACATAGCTCCGCAACCACCTCCTCGGGGGAAAGGTCCTCGTACCCCGGAATCTTCTCCGGAGGAACGGCCTCGGCCAGCTCATTGAAAGCCGGCACCAGGTGAGAAGTGGCTTCCCTAATATCCTTCCCGAGGTCGTCAACACCAAGGATCACAGAACCCTTATGCTTCTTAGAAATACCCCCCGACGCCCTCCTCTCCTACCGAACAGGAGTCCCCTTGCTCTGAGCCCGCTCCTCCTCCAACTCCCGACTTAGTATTGGGTCCACAGCACCAAACGGACGCTTCCTTCTTCTAGAAGACCAAGGAGGATTACCAGGGCGGGCAGCACCCATCGAAGGCACCCCGGAAGGCGAAGACAGACCTTGAGAGCTCGGTCGCTCCATCTCTTCAGCCACCTTTTCAGCCTCAGAAGTTTCAGTCCATTTTCGAGAAGTACCGGCTCCACCTGGGCTAGTTTTCTTTGAGGCACCGGTCAACCGATCGAGGTATTTTGGTCTCCTCGACATACCTGCAAAGGCAGAAACAAGAAAAGTGGTCAGTACAGGACCTGCGTACATGTTTAAAAAAAACATGGGAAACTGCTAGAAAAATCAGTGAGAAACCTTCTATCCGACCCAGGACCTTGGGAGGAACGGCCCGAACAAGTCCCGATTCAGCAAATACCGTATCATTTACCAACTCCCTCCAATGGGCGGCATATCGCCGAGCGCAGCCTACCCGCTTCCGGACCTGGCGGGAGACCTTGGGAGCATCCCTCCAACAAGCTAGGAGGAATACAAAAAAGGGGTGAGAATCCAAACATAAAAACTAAGGGTAGGGAAACTAAAGGTTTAACTTCTGACCTCCCACTCTGAAGATGTCCGGGACCAAGATCTCCTAATCATACGATCTCAGTGCCCGTCCCCAATCTCCAGTGGCCCAGAACCAAAGATCTTTGAAATTCTTGTTGGAGTCGGGGAGTTTGCGGACAACATTTGACGAGTCGGCGTAGGCAGAAAGGTAGTACCAACCATGGTGAGTCTTTGGTTTGGCCTTCAACCGGTATAACCTCTTCACTTCTTCAAAAGAAGGTTCGCCAAGCCTCGCCCGATGCCAAGCTATATACAACCCGACCAAGATCCTCCAACTGTTTAGACTCAGTTGACAGGGGGCAATCTCCATCTCGGCCAGCATCCAGGCGAAGTAGGGTTGAATTGGCAGCCGGAGCCCACACTCGAAGAAAGCTGGAAGAAGGGCCACGGAACCTTTGTCGGGCTGACTGGCACGGTCGCATAGGAGAGGGACCTCAAGAGAAATATCTATCGGGATGTCGTACCGTTGCCGAAACAGTGCTAGATCATCCTCAGTTATCTTGGAAGGCCGATCCATGTCCAGAGCTGAGCTTTCAAACCCACCGGGCTCCAGATCATTCCGAGGAACCCTCTGATGGTACGCGTCCTGTTCGATTTCAGAAGGGGTGGGGGTAGTTGATGAGTGGTATTTATATCACTATTTCCCACTCATTTAACTTAATATTTTGTATAGTTTCTTGAGTTTTGTGAACGTTTTGATGTGTATTATTGTTATTTTGCAGGTAAATAAAGTTTGGACAGCACTGGAGGCAATTTGGGGCAAAACCGGACAAAAATACGTCAACAGGGATATTTTCGTCTTCTTCGCGTCGCGACGCTGGAACACTGCGCGCCGCGACGCCTAGCGTGAGCCGAATCTGCTAACGTGCGCCAGGTCAACGGTCAACCATTTGAAGAAGTTTGACTTTGCTAAAATGCGCCGTGCCACGTGTCACCATCAAAGCGGATCTGCTAACATGCGCCGTGCCACGTGTCATCATCATATGCTGCCGACACTCAGACTTGACACGTGTCGCCTCGTCATCAGCCACTTCATCGGTCAACAAGTCAACCTTGCCACGTGTCATGCCACATCATCGTCCACGTCAGCAGGTCAACCGAGTCAACATGCCACGTCAGCCTCAGCCAATCATAACTTGACACGTGTCGCCACGTGTCGCAATCCTATTGTGCCGACAAGTGAACAGTCAGCCGCCACGCCACGTCATGCCACGTCATCGCCACGTCGTCGCCGCGTCAGCATGACGTCATCAATGACGTCATCACAATCATTGAGTCTTAGCCGCCTTGACACGTGTCGCGTGAACAGTCAGCCGCCTTGCTACGTGTCGTCTCCTCAGCGTGCCACGTCGATGAATCCAGCATCGCGACGCGCAGCTCCTTGGCGTCGCGACGCGCGAACAGTGCCCAAACAGTAAACAATTTTGCTATAAATAGAGGGCGAATTTTCAGTTTTTGACACACCTTTCTCTCTTGATTTCTCTCTCTTGAGAGAGTTTCTCTCTCTAGAATTTTTATTTTTATTTTTTATTTATTTTTAGTTTTGTAAATAATTTTAATTACTTTTTGTAATAATAGTAATTTAATTTTTACTTTTTACAGTTTTTACTATTCACCATGTTGAAGTAACTTCCCCAGCTAGGGTAAAAGGTAATTCTTCTACTATTGCTATTTAGATTAATCTCCCTTAAAAATAATATATTAACTATTTAAAATATTGACTTAATAAGGGATACCGCTATATTGGTCGGTTGGTAATTTAATTTTAATCTGTTTTAAACCTGACTAATCAAGGATACCGCCAGACTGGTCGGTTGGTTAATTTATTTTTGGTTCCGCCTTAATGGCTGGTTGGACTTAATTTGACTTAATCAGGATACCGCCAGACTGGTCGGTTGGTAATAATCTCACAAGTTTATATATTATTTTATGGGAGATATCTAAATTAGTAGTAGTAAAAGTAATTCCTTTTACCTTAGCATTTTATTTTATTTTATTTTATTTTACTTTTTAGTATTTTTATTTTATGTATTTTATTTTTATAGTCCTAGTTATGTGTTAGTTAATTAGGGGTTGTGATGACTTTTAATATCACCGGTTTATAAGGGATTATTTTATAGTTGGGTAATTTAAAGGTTTATTTATTAAATCTTAAGCTTAATGCTTCTTGTTGTCTGATCACCAATAAGATTGATATGGTAAATCTAAAAGAACTAGACATAGGGATTTTAGATTTCAGCCTTAGACTTAATAGCCCACGATCTTCCTTGAGGATAGATAACCCTTTAATAGATTTCCTTACAGGATAGGAATATACCTGTCGGGCGGGGGTAGCCATAATTGGAGCTTAAACTTAATGAATCCAGATAATTTGGTTGACATAGACATATGGTTCAATTGGGTTAAACTGGGTATTTGTGTCTGACCTTCGACAGAGGCTTACACATAATTTAGTGTTCCAGGTTAGTAAACCGATTTATTACACAAACATAAAATAATCACTTCATCTTTTAAATGATATTAAAAGAAATCACAGCCTTAGATCTTTGTATCTTTTGTTATTTTCCTTAGTATTTTCTTTTGTCTTTTTATTTATTTATTTATTTTGTAAAACCACTTTCAACCAATCAAACAAACATTCTCTTCTCCCTTTAATTAGATATTTGTAAATAAATAGATTCAATAATTAATAACAACAGTAGGAATTAAGTCCTCGTGGGATCGATATTTTTATACTACTTGAACGATACGTGCGCTCGCGTTATACGTGTGTGTTTACGCCGGTCAGTAGTGTCGAGGTCTTCTACACTGGGTGTTTCCAAGCTCGAGGAGAGCTATTCAGCAATGGGAGTCAAGGGTTTTACGGGGTTTGCAGAAGGAGACTTGTCGTCAGACATCATTGGCATCCGAAAAATAAAAGGGGAAGGTTAGTCTACAACCGTATTTTTGAAAACGACCAAGGGTTCGCAAGCTATCCTAAGTTTCCAGAAAAACTAAATCTATGAAGTTCTAAGTGCCCCAGAAACATCCGACAAAAACCATGAAATCTACAACAAAAAACACAGCAAGCAAGAAAAAAAGGGAGAGGAAGAAGGTCGTTCGGGAAACTTACTTGATCTCTGCTCGGAAAATGGAGAATACATTGAGAAGCTTTGGGTAAAATTGAATCAGACGTTTCATAGCCGAAAGGAAGAAGAGTTTTGAAGTTGATGAAATTTTGCCAAACAGATGCAAAGATATCGACTCACCTTCTCATTACAACGTCGGAATAATTCTGACCGTCGGATCATAACAGAGTCTCGGATGTGCGCCAGGTGTCGACTTTAGGAGCAATTCCAAAAAGATGAATGAACGGTTGGGATCGAAAGCATTTTGGTAATAGCAGCGGACGACTAACCTTGTTCGCTTTTGGCGGGAAACAGGCAGATGCTCGACAAGTGTCTGGTTGGGGGTAAAACCCTAAAAGGTGATTTGATGGGCATTTAAAGCAGATGTGACGACTACGCGTCTCGAGAAAGAAGTGCCCGAAAAGGCGGTGAAAGGTTTTGTGTGGACGGGAGAAATGAATCAAAGCCGAGCACTACATTCGGAACTGAGGACATTATGGCAGCACGCCAGTAAAACTACTCTTTTTATAGTTCCCGGCACCAACTCGCATACTCGTTGGAACCAAGAACTAGGGGATAGATGTTGGCGGTGTAAAAAGGCCCTATGACAGTTAAGTAGCACGACAGTGGTAAAAGGGGTAATTCCCATCTTGGTCGAAATCATTAAATGCCGACCCGACCACATGAGTAAGAGACCGATCACTTGACGATAGGCGACCGACCACTTGAGACCGGGTGACTGGGCACTATCAGCTCGGCGACAACATTCTCAACTTAGAAGCCAATGATGACCGACCATGTCTAGACCAACCAGATAGCGAAGCAGGCCCAGAAGATAAGACATCCTATTTCTACGGGGAAAAGGGATAAAAGTATCCTACTTTCACACGGAAACTGATAAGTCAGTGTCCTGATAGGATAAATAAAGTGGAGTCAGTTTCAGATTGGGAATCCTCACAGGAAAAAAGAGATTGTTTCAACTGGAAATCCTTATGCTAGAAGGAATCTGATTTCTCTGTTATTATAAATAGGAGGGTAGAGTGTGTGTAAAGGATCATCAGAATCATTACCATCAGACTTGTAAAAAACAAGACTCAGAGTTGAGAAGCGTGTTTGAGTAATAAAAGTATCATCATTTTTGTGCCCGTGGACATAGGTCGGACCAAGATCCGCCGAACCACGTTAAATCTCTTTGTCGATTGGCGTATTATTTGTCTTTTGCTAAGTTTGCTTTTGGTCCCCCATAACCAAACAAATTCACTATTGATGGAGGATTGTCTCGGGAGTAATATTCCCATATTGCCCTGAGACCAAAATCAGCCGTCAACACATATACACATTTTACAAGTCAACTTGTGTATTACTTTTTGTTTTGGAAACAAAATATGAAAAACAAAAAAACTCTCTCTCTCTCATAAACCCTCCATTGCCATGACTTTCTCTCTCCCAAAAGGAAATTTTGTTGCAAAATTTCTTGCAAGCTAGCACTTGAGGAGTAAATGAAGGTGATAGGGAAACTCACCCATGGGTTTGGAACAATAAAGAAAGCTTGGAGCTTCTACATCCGAGGAGAAATTTCGAACTTCTCTACCGAGCAATGTAAGTAATTTTCGCAACTTATCTTGTAATATTCACAATAATCATGCTTAGAGATCCCGTGGCATGTCTAGGACACTAACAGTTACTCAAAATATTGCTTCTGGGTAGCTTCCTGGTGGTCCTCCTTAATTAGCTAAGGATTAGGCTTAATTGTATGTACTTTGGCGCTTAACAGCATTCTCTGCTATACTACACTACTGTCAATACTTACTTATTACTTTATCCTATGGCCGTTGTGACATGACAATTTTACCTCCAAACCTTGTGCCCGTCCCTTTTTCATTTACTTTCCTGCTCTCTTCTGTAAGTGAAACTTCTACGATCTTTATCTCTATCCCCTTATCCGAAAGATGTCATCTCTCACATATCTCTAATCATGTTTAACGATGTTCTATTACATCATCGTTACTGCTTAACTAGTACTTTATCTCTTCATTATTTCATCTAGATAAATTTTCTTCTAGACCTCACTTAGAACTATTTCCTCTTTTATTCTGTTCTTGTACTATATCTTAAGGGTTTTCTGTTTTGATCTCTTCCATTACATATTCTCTTGTTTCTGGAAATATCTTGAGACAAACATCAAATTTTATCATTGTTGTCATAATGTAAGGAGGGTGGGGGGGGGGGGAACTTATCTTGAGGTATTTCTCTTTAAGGTGATCTGGCGGTACATATTTGTTGGGGTTTTGGGCAAAGGACGCGGCGGAAGCGCTGTTCGGGCGAAATCGTAATTTTAAAACTTTTTAAATTACCAAATGAATTATTCAATATCTAATATGAATAATTCATTCATATTTCACCTAAACACATTTATTCGAGATCAAATAGCGACATAACTATATATGAAACGTTGCGAAACTTTTACGAAAACGTTTTTCCGCAAAATGGCATAAAACACATTTTTGACCGAACCGACTACCCAATACACATGAGGGCTGCCTAGGTCAGGCCCAATAGTATTAGGGCTGTTCATGGGCTGCCCGAATAGTGACAAATTCAAAGTTTGGATAGTCGTCGCCGGTTGACTCAAAAGTCACCCGATAACGTCGTTTTTCACCATTTTCGTTAGTTTCAACTCCGAAACAATTTCCGGAAATTGTTCCAACACCCAAAACACTTCCAATACATTCATATACCATATTTTCCATCACCAAATGAACCGTATTTCCATATCTGATCCAGAAGCTAAATCTATCAATTTTTCATGCTTTAAATCCAATTTTTTTTTAAGATTAATCCAATTAATCAAAACACCAATCAAAGTCACCACACATGAACCACCCAAGAACAATTCTAGCTATTACAAGAGTGGTAATAGCACTCTAGAATGTAAACATATCATCAAATGATCAATTTGACCCAATATTACAATAATATTGTCCAAAACAACTTCACACATGCTATATGCTTCCAATTCCATCCTCCAAAAGCAAAAGCCCCAAATTTATAAAAGGAAGAAACCCTAGAATCAAAATAGATAATAAAGAACATGAAACATGCTTTCAAAGCTTAAGGGGATTGAAGATTACCTTTAATTTCTAATTTTCCTAAAGCTTTTTCTTGATTTTTCCTTCCTTTCTTCCTTGAATCATCAAGCCAATATTTGAGAGCCTTTTTAATGGAGTTTTCGTCCATGGAGCTTGTCCAAGTGAAGAAGAAAAATTTTCCCCTTTTTTGAATGCTCATGACCGACTTTTAGGGGTTAAATTGGTCATTTTCTTTATTTAATCCAATTAAAATAAAGATAAGAAAAGATAAGCTTTAACATGGACAAATCAAATTTGCACACTTAAGCTTAATTAAGATATGGCACATGTATCAATAATAATTAAACATATTGCATAACATTTATGTAATATGAATAATATTTAATTATTCAAAATATTTAACATTTAAATATCTAAATAATTAATTCATATAATTTTTATTATATATGTATTTTATTTACATTAAATAACAAATACATATATTAATGGCATTTGTCAAAATCTCATTTGACATTTAATTAATGTTATCTAATAAAATTATGTATCAAATACAAATACACAATAATTATGATTGACCAAAAATGCCCATAAAGCATGTGTTTTCGTTTAACCGTTTAAACGATTTGAATTAACTTATTTAATCCGGTGAATTATTATGAATAATCTGTATTATTCATAACGCGTTGTCCAGGTGCTCAACGAGTACACTTCGTATTGTGGGGATCTCTAAGTTTAGGTTTATCCGTCACGAAATCTAATTTTGTGTCCATAATTCACCCACTCATGAATTATGACGACCACGGATAATCTCGCTAAACAATGCAAGTCGATGTCATTGCATACGTATAACCCCTTCGTCACAGGCTATCCATATTATACCTGAGATATAGATAAGAACATCCAATCCTTTCAGTATAATATAGTCGACTTTTCAAATTTACGATCTCTAAATAACACTCGGAACTGATTTTAGAAGTTATACCACGGCCATGGATTTACTAGATCGTAAACACTTGTAGGATACCTATGGCCTGTACACAGGACTGATGGATTCTATCTTGATATGCACCGGATATCATGAGCATCAGTCCACACCCAACGAACAGGCAGATGTCTGATCTAAATAGAATGGTGACGTGGCTGCCATCAAAGTGTGGAGGATAACTCATATATCCACAGTGGTATCTCAAGTCGAATGACCACAATGCTCACTCAACTCGAGAAGATTCCTATTGACGTTGGTGTACCATCTATTAGGAAATCTTTAGTAAGTCGTTCAGTGTTTATCAAATAAACACCAACATGTCTATACGAGTCTCCCGAGACTCATGGTTCATTGGGATAAACCATCAGACTAACTCACGATATACGACATGTATTGGTCTCAGCGAATTTTTACTAACCTACCCGTGTTAGTAAATCTTAACCAGGAACTTTATTTAAGGATATACAACTTATAGTGATGCTTCCCAATGTCAATTACAAACTACGTTGTAACTGCGCACTACGTTGTAAATCCTAGGGTATTTGTCTAATATACTCGTATCACTAAATCATATTTAGTTTTAATCTAATCGTAATTAGATAGAATATGTATATAAAAGACAAGAGCTGCTACCATTAAATAAGTAATATTATGGAAAATGGAATTGCTCGTATTCATGAATCAGACATAAATACGATCCGGATTGGCACTCCGAGCACCAACCCTAACAATTTCTCCCACTTGCTCTAGTGCCAATCCATGGTATCATATACACATCTCAATATATATCACATACTCATGGCCCTCAAGAGCTCACCTAGCACTCAAGAGGTAGGCAACAACAAATAAGCCTGCTTTAACAAATTGAGTTTGTCCAACAAACCAATTATTTTCCTTAACCAACATCATTCATATTTTGTAGAATCCAAGTTCTACATCAATATGACTCAGATGCTATATCAGTATTGTGCTACAACAACTAAGTTATCTATATATTTAGAGATCAAATCCAAAATACTATGCAGACAATCGCAAGCACAAACTTATATCAAACTTCTAATCTATAAGGTCAATATGCAACTTCATAAGTCAATACCTCATAAGTTACAACTAATTCTACCGATTCAGTAGAATCAACGGTGACACTCCCACTGCATCTTTTCTAACTTTATATGACGCAGACCATCTAACGTCATAATTAGGATCAAAACTAATCTGACTTTATGGTTACAGAATAAATTCTCCATGAATAAGAAACTCATTCTTAATATCTCTAAGATAACAAAGTACATGTTTCAAGACCCATCATATGGTCTGCACCATATCAAAATAACTCGTAACAATTACGATTAAATTGATATCTTTAATCGTACATAATATAGTATTCATTACGCCATCATTCTATGATGCATAAGATTGACTAGACATTCCAATCAATCTCTCTTTCGAACAAAGGAATCATCCTTTACGAAAGATGAATACTATATAAATAAAAGACACGTTAACTGTCAAACAATTATACTAACTGTCATACAGATAGTCTTACTGTGTTCTTTATTAGATCATATCTAATACGCGACCAATGAGAGTATCCCACAAGTCTATTGTTTTATATCATATATAACACTTTATATCAAATATACCAGAGACTACTCCCACTACTTTCATGGAGAAAAGAAGACTTAAGTAAACGTTTTACTTTACAAATATCTCATTATTACTTTAATAATGATAATGTCGTTAGGATATATAACCTTAGAAATAAATTTGTACGCTCACACTGACCCTACTATCATATATGTGTTCTCTATGTTTTGATAAAATCAGACAATATGACTATATAAAAATTAGAGAACACTGATTTTTGGAAAACTTATTTGAGTCTAGAATAGGCTCTATAAGCTAGTACATCAAACTATGATCTTAGCAGAATACAAACTCTAGGGCCATTCTAGAATGAACTCTTCAAACAAAGTAACCACAACGGATTTCTCATTCGAAGAAAACATTCAGGAACACCACTTTGCATTCTTTAGCCAAAATACATAGTTTAATATCAACATTAACAAACAAATCTTTAATTGTTCAATTAGTGCGACTTGAGACAAGTTTTCTCAGTATCTACAGTAGATAGCTGAGTTTAACTTTTCTCACAATCATACTATAAAGGTCAAACCTTTAAGCTCACTTTGCTTTTGCTGCGCAAACAATTTGCACATTTTATGAACTATTCATAACGAAAGCTTAATCATGTTCAAAACTTGATCATAGTAAGCTATGAACAATCTTAGTTCTTTGGTTCAATGCTAACTTCCGAAATCGATATCAAATGTCGCTCTCACTATAAGTTATAGGATAATTTTCTTCGATAAGAAAACAACAGAATCATTAAGTATCAAATACTTTGTAAATGATTCTGACATTCTATTGAACTTATACGGAAGATGTCTAAGGGAATTTTCATCTTATTAATTATGTAGTTCCACTTATAGTTTATCACTCTCACATTTGACTTCAATAAGTCAAGTCTTTTCTACAATTGTCAACATCCGATGTTAACATACCAAGTAATAAAACAATTTTATTGCTCGGGATCGTAGAAAAGATATTCTATCAAATAGAATACAGTATTCTATTAAATAGAACAAATGATAAACTTTTACTTGTACCTCCAAGCCGCAAGTACTTTCAATTATATAACCATTATACAAAAGAAAGATTCAAATCTCAAACCTTTTAAGATTCGAATTTTCTACTTATACATATCATATACGTAACTGTAGAAACTAATGGAACCTTAATTAAAAGATAAATTAGTGTTACTGGAGCATAACCCCAAGAGTATTGAAAACTAATTCGGTAACACTCAATATCAAATTAATCAAATCATATAAGATTCGATTTCTCCCACTGGCCAATTCCATCACGATGGAATCGTAGAAGAATCATATTGAGTAAGAATCACATTCATTAAATAAATTTATAACTAATTGCCATAAATTCATATGTTTGATCATATCAAATATCCTTGAACAATTCAAAGACTCAAGATGAATCTTAAAATTATAGTTTTCAACACTTCAAATAGAATATCTTTGAACCATTCAAAATATTCTATTTGTGTTTCATCAGAAACATATTGAAAGTTCTCGGACCATTCAAGACATTCAATATATATTCTTTTAGAAACATGTAACCAAGTCATGACAATTCATTAACTAAGTTATGAAGTAAAGAAAACTATCCAAGGTAATTCGCAATTTATTAAACTACATACTTCCAAAGTATTAGTTTAATAAATCTGTGGTCCAATGACGATAATTGTTAAATGAAGTTTAATCACATCCTGAATACAATATTCATGGATAATGATATATGGTGTGATCTTGTATTAGACCATCCTTTAACCATACAGAATAAGCATCTAATGCTTATGTGATAAAATCTCATAAAACACTGTTCTAAGTTTATTTATTAACCGAATATTTTTCTAATGTTTATCTCTTCGACAATGACACTACTAGTCGTATTAAAATATGTAATAATTATATATAAAGAACAAGTAACTATCCAATAGTCACAAATTCTGATATCAAATATCAAGACAATCATTAAACACTATTTTAAATAACTAGATGGGAGATCTGGTATCCAATACCTACAGTTGTCGTATTGTGAGAATCAATATTCTCTATACACAACTATACACATCTCCTTTCTTTAGCTTTATAATTTGCCTTCAATTATTCACAACAATTGCAAATAATTGATTGCAAACTGTGTCAAACACATGACTCTAAAATTCATTAAAGCCAGAAAACGTCATTATAAGATAAACAAATACTAATGAGGTTTTCCTAATGCCAGTCAAGAATCTTGAGACATGAACTAATTGAAGTCAATTCTTACTACATAAGAAACTATTCTTACTAGATAACTATATCCAAAACAGATATCTATTTAGATTGCTAATCGTGACTTAGTAATTAAGTCACTAACCATCTTGATTTTTCAAGAAAATCGGAACAACAGTTCCCGATGGTTTGAACTAATCTAACAATATTTAAGTCTACTGTCATTCTAGAACCTATTCTAGAAATACGCAACCATAAATAAAGTCAGGAAACATATTCAAGTAATATATATGCAATGGATTATAAGTATAAATCTATTAACAATATAGAATAAAGGAAAACAAAAGCAGCAATTTCCATAAAATTATGCACTGCCTTAGTTATGGATTTTTAACCCAGCAGTGTCTCCCACTACTTTACGTAATGCCATAATCCCTAACGGAGAATGGGAATTCAATAATTAAATCGAATTCCATAGTGAGAGTAGGATCCCATGAATATATTTCGACTCACAGCTTTGGCATGATCTCGCCTACGTATATTCATTAGGTAAACAACTCATTGTCAATCACTCACTAGTGACTCCTGATTTTGGTCCTGATCGTTTCTCGTTATGAAAACTTTGGCACGTTCACAAGGAGGCGTATCATGGCTTTAGTTGCCAATGACAAACTCAAGCTACCGATGTAGTCTTGACAGCTTTGGCACGTTCATGATTTCCACTTTCACTTGAATTTGTCTAGTATCAATATACAACCGACATGGATAAAATTTTATCAACTACACCCTCACTACTTTGCAACGATCTCGGATGCAACCATATAAAGTTACCCATAAATCGTATTGACAAGATGGACCAAGAAACATGCATCCAATACACGTTACTTTACAACCTTATTTTAAGCGGGGATATTCCTCAAGGAAGCTTTGCTCCAAAACAAATGCAGAATTTTAATCTAGATCAATTTCTAAACAATTCAATTCTACCTTAGAAAACATAACTAAACTTAACCATTAATTTTCTGTTATGTTTCCCGTTAGTGTGGAACCGAAAAGTCAAGTAATATCTAAATTACATGCATGTGCGAACATTAAAATTGGATTATATACCATATATCAAGCATGAATAATGTAATGGATGAAGCATCAGACCTACTCTGATACCATTTTTGTTGGGGTTTTGGGCAAAGGACGCGGCGGAAGCGCTGTTCGGGCGAAATCATAATTTTAAAACTTTTAAATTACCGAATGAATTATTCAATATCTAATATGAATAATTCATTCATATTTCACCTAAACACATTTATTCAATATCAAATAGCGACATAAATATATATGAAACGTCGCGAAACGTTTACGAAATCATTTTTCCGTAAAATGGCATAAAATACGTTTTTGACTGAACCGACTACTCAATACACATGAGGGCTGCCCATGTCATCCCCAATAGTATTATCACGGTTCATGGGCTGCCCGAACAGTGAAAAATTCACTGTTTTGCCAGCCGTCACCCAGTTGGCTCAAAAGTCACCCGGTAACGCCGTTTTTCACCGTTTTCGTTTGTTTCAACAAATGAATAGTATTTCCAGATATGATCCAGAAGCTAAATATATCAAATTTTCATGCTTTAAATCCAATTTTTTAAGATTAATCCAATTAATCAAAATACTAATCAAAGTCACCACACATGAACCACCCAAGAATAATTTTAGGCATTACAAGAGTGGTCATAGCACTCTAGAATGGCAACATATCATCAAATGATTGATTTGAACCAATATTACAATAATATTGTCCAAAACAAATTCACACATGCTATATGCATCCAATTCATCCTCCAAAAACAAAAGCCCCAAATTTATAAAAGAAAGAAACCCTAGAATCAAACTAGATAATCAAGAACATGAAACATAATTTCAAAGCTTAAGGGGATTGAAGATTACCTTTAATCTCTAATTTTCCTAAAGCTTTTTCTTAATTTTTCCTTCCTTTCTTCCTTGAATCATCAAGCCAAATTTGAGAGCCTTTTTAATGGAGTTTTCGGCCATGGAGCTTGTCCAAGTGAAGAAGAAAAATTTCCCCCTTTTTTGAATGCTCATTACCGAAGGGTTAAATTGGTTATTTTCTTTATTTAATCCAATTAAAATAAAGATAAGAAAAGATAAGCTTTAACATGACAAATCAAATTTGCACACTTAAGCTTAATTAAGATATTCCACATGTATCAATAATAATTAAAAATATTGCATAACATTTATGTAATATGAATATTATTTAATGATTCAAATATTTAACATTTAAATATCTAAATAATTAATTAATATAATTAATTTATATATGTATTTTTTTACATTAAATAATAAATACATATATTAATGGCATTTGTCAACATCTCATTTGACATTTAATTAATGTCTATCTAATCAAATTATGTATCATATACAAATACACAATAATTATGATTGACCAAAAATGCCCATAAAGCATGTGGTTTCGTTTAATCATTTAAACGATTCGAATTAACTCATTTAATCCGGTGAAGTATTATGAATAATCTGTATTATTCATAACGCGCTGCCCAAGTGCTCAACGAGTACACTTCATATTGTGGGACTCTCTAAGTTTAGGTTTATCTGTCACGAAATCCAATTTCGTGTCCCATAATTCACCCACTCATGAATTATGATGACCACGGATAATCTCGCTAAACTATGCAAGTCGAGGTGATTGCATACGTATAATCCCTCCGTCACAGGCTATCCATATTATCCATATGATATAGATAAGAACGTCAAATCTTTTCGGTATAATATAGTCGACTTTTCAAATTTATACCACAGCCATAAATTTACTAGATCATAAACACGTGTAGGATACTTATGCCCTGTACACAGGACTGGCAGATTCTATCTTGATACGCATATGATATCATAAGCATCAGTCCACACCCAACAAACATGCGGAGGTCTGATCTAAATAGATCGATGACGTGACTATCATCAAAGTGTGGAGGGTAACTCATATATCCACAGTGGTATCTCAAGTCGAATGACCATTATGCTCGCTCAACTCGAGAAGATTCCTATTGACGTTGGTGTAACATCTATTAGGAAATCTTCAGTAAGTAGTTCAGTGTTTATCAAATAAACACCTACATGTCTATACGAGTCTCCCGAGACTCATGGTTCATTGGGATAAATCATCGGACCAAGTCACGATATATGACATGTATTGGTCTCAGTGGATTTTTACTAACCGACCCGTGTTAGTAAATCTTGACCAGGAACTTTATTTAAGGATATACAACTTATAGTGACGCTTTCCAATGTCAATTACAAACTACGTTGTAACTGCGCACTACGTTGTAAATCCTAGGGTTTTTGTCTAATATACACGTATCACTAAACCAGATTTAGTTTCTACGTTGTAACTGCGCACTACGTTGTAAATCCTATGGTTTTTGTCTAATATACACGTATCACTAAACCAGATTTAGTTTCAATCTAATAGTAATTAGATATCTAATCATAATTAGATCAAATATGTATATAAAAGACAAGAGGTGCAACCATTAAATAAGAAATATTATGGAAAATGGAATTGCTCGTATTCATGAATCGAACATAAATACGATCCGGATTGGCACTCCGAGCACCAACCCTAACAATATTTTATATCTAAAAGCCTAAGACTTTTAGGTATACATGTCTAGTGCCTTGTTTACACTTAGGGTACTACTGTTAAAACTGTCTAGTTCGCTTTCTCCAACTTTATTCCTGATCATATTCAACAATCGATCTCGCCACCTTTTCCATAAAATCACTCTAGAGTCATGCTCTCTAACAACTTTCTTGTATTGCCTCTGTACTCATTCATGTATAGTCTCTGTCTTTTAACCCTCTGACTTCATTATTTTCTTCCTCTGAGTACTGTTATACTTTCTTTGCTATTCTTCCTTAAGAAACTTGCTCCGCCACAAAGATTCCTTTATTGTCTCAGTTCCTGAAGCTCCATAGTCCTTTAATTTTTTTTTTTGAAACTCTATCTACTTCGATTACTTCGGACATCTCCTATGAAATCTTTGGTTCATATGTTACTCTTTACCTAGCCCTTATTCTTAATATCATGAGGGTCTTTATAAATTGTTCGCTATATTCCTATGAACTGTTCTCCTTGATTATTCGTACTTCTAAGTTCTTACTTTGTAAGGGTTCCTTAATTCAATGTGGCTTCCAGACTTAGCTCAACTTATTGTAACTTCGAACCATTTTATCTCATGCTTCCTATCTATGTTTCATTGGACTCATCTACTTGGCTATCTAGCCATCTCGTGATTTGTCTAATCTGTCAATGGATATTCTTTACTGATTCTTCTCTTTACTAGGCTCTAAGTTGAGGAGGGAGCATATTCATTGCATAAGGATCTACAAATACACATTTCTGCTTTACACTTAAGCTCGATGATAATCTGGTTAGGTGTTTGCATGCTTTATTAGAATTGATATTTCTAGAAGGATAGGCCGTTATTCATTCAACAGGAACCTAATCGACTATTCCATGTTTTAGGGTCTTACTGACTTTCCTTGTTACTTCTTTCATCCCTCTTACCATTTGGATATCCTATTTCTTTGTTATACGCATTGCTGCTGAGGCTAGTGGTGTTTTGTTCTCATATCTACTTTCTAGATCTCCACTTTCAGTTCTTACTTTAAATCTCAACTTTGGCATTATGTTCTACTGTCCATACTGGTACTCTTATCACTTTCTAAATATCTCAAACCTCTTGGGTCTCATTATTTATACTTCTACAGATTTCTTCTAACTTGGGCTGATCTGTGGGTTCTACTACGTTTAGTCTACCTGTGTGGACTCCTACTAGTCCTGCAAACCTTTCTATGGCTTGCGTTAATCTTTGACTATACTGAGTTCTCTTATTTATTTTCGTAAAGACTTCCTTAATCTTTTTTTGGGTAACCTACCTTCCGAGGTCTTTTCGTTTCTTAAGATGAACTTTCATCGGCTTCTTACAGTCATCTACATCTATGCTGGGAGGAACTTGGACAATCATATTATATCTCGATGAGTTTCAATACCCTCATTCTGGTACTTTGTATCCTGGTAGAGTCTATTTCTCATATAAAGTAGGTATGAGTTAGGTTCCATCCGGATAACTTTCTTAACTGGTATCACTAAGTGGTGGTAAACTAGATAGCTCAGGGTCTTGTCTCCATCGGTTTGCTTGGTTAGGGCAATTAATCATTTATATTTATAACCTTTATGTTGGACAAAATGACCCATAGCGTCACTATTTGCACAGATCATTGTGTTGTTGTAGCAAATTAACTATGTGACAAGGAAATTGCACTCTCATCATTTGTGATTAGATCACCATAGATATATAAATGAAGAGAGGTCCCTATGATTAGTTCCTGGACTGAGAATGATATGAGACAGTATCAGTCCCCGAAGGATTAATCATTAAATATCCCTAGCTGGAGTATTATCGAGACTGGACATCGATAATGCGGAATAGGCTAGTATTGCACTTGTGTGCGTTGTGATGGCACAACGGTATAGTTCTCATATATATAAGTATTGGATACTTATGCAAGTGCGATAGGAGGTCGTGTTTCACCGATGGTACGGGAAACAGCTTCGCTCTAGATAGACCCTTCGGAATCCTATTGGTATTATGACTATGTGTCTATGGGAGGCCGAAATCAAGGTAGGTGTATAAAGTCTTAACCTGAGACTTACATCGCTAATACTTACGATAATCGATAGACTTTGGTCTTGGTGGTACAGGGCTTTAACCGGTTCTGCGTACACCACTTCTGGGTTTATCAGAGAGTCGTAGTGTATTGGGTGTGATGTCAAGACGGAAGTATCACTTCAGTCATAGTGGAGATGATGTCACACAGGATACGGTAATAGTGCTCTTAAGTGTTGCGCAACCATTGGGATATTATGACTAGGTCATGCATATCCGATTATAGAGACTAGTTACCAGACATCCGACATGTGCTTCGGACGGGGCAGACACTTATCCAGCCCCAGCCCTAGCACGTGACTATCCGATACTGGGCCGATATGCACAATATTACGGTTACTACGCTTGATACAGATCTATATATATTCCTGTAAGAATATTTCTGGAGAATTGGGTAGGCATGGCGCTTTGCTAGAAGCCAACCTTGTCTTGTAAATCGGTATAAACGTAGTACGAGGTACTCACGTGTTCGGATAGTCCGACGACCGTATTTACTGCCAACATATCCGGAGATCTCATGGGTCGGTTCCTGAAGATTCACCGATGACGTATGACTCGCACTTTAATTAATCTGGGATTAATTCGATGAGAGAGAAAATTAATCTGGGATTAATTACGGAGATATTTTATCTCGGATAAAATATCGTTAAAGAGAGAGAACGATTAATTTGGAATTAATCGATAAATTAATATATTCGATATATTATAACGAAATTAGATTTCGACGCAGAATTGAAATTAGATTTTAATTCGGGCGAACGAATTAATTTAGAATTAATTCATTAGCGACGTGAATAGTGAATTCGCTAGGCGTAATCATTTAATTACGATGCGACGAAAATTCGTTAATTTGGAATTAACAAACCCAAGCCCGGGATTGTTTGCGAGCGCATTCACATTTCGAATTCGAGTGCGGTACGCAAGTCAAATCAATCGTCAAAATCGCAAGTCACATCAAGCGTCAAATCACATGTCACTTTGAGTGATGTGACATTTGAGTGATTGATGTGAATTGATTTGAGGTGATAGACAAGCATTTAATGCTTTGCTTTTTGAAATAGAAAAAGTAAATGGTTTATTAAATAT
>SKCR01032608.1:0-32745 GCA_019454045.1 Zanthoxylum bungeanum | reverse complement strand
TCATTGTCACGAAAATGCAAGGCAAAATGTATTTTCCATTTCAGAGGACACAAAATCGGTTATTTCGGTTAACTTTGCCTTATAATTTTTTTTCGCGGATGTTGCCCCCGAGCCCCCATGAGGGACGCTGCCCCCTCGACCCACCGTAACCTTTCTAGGAAGGTCGAACCCCTCGACCCGACCAGGCAGGTCAATCCCTGATACGTCAGCGTAGGGCAATAACCGAACCAACGTGTCATATCATATAACATCTTACATTGATAAATTAACCATCTTTTGTTAAATATATCCAAATTCAACAACAATCCACCATTTGGTTAATTTATCAATTTAGAAATCAATTTATATTAAAATACATAAATAAAGGTTTTTTCAACTTGAACTTTTAGCTAAAACTAGTACTTCAAAGCATTAACAAAATTTAGGTTGACTATAGCATTAAACCTAAATTTTAAGTGTTAATATATCCAAATTTAACAACAATCCCCCACTTGGTTAATTTATCAATTTAGAAATAAATTTATATTATAACACATAAATAAGTTAGTTAAAACCAGTACTTCAAAACATTAACAAAATTTAGGTTGACTGTAGCATTAAACCTAGATTTTAAGTGTTAACACTGGAAGATACAGTTCACACAAAACAATAATTGATTTTCAAAGTTCTCGTAAATCAATCAGCACTTTTTTATGGCCTTGTACTCTATCATTTCAGTGAAATATTTACAAAGATCAACCTCATTCACTTTGTTCAGTAACCAATTTCTTTTCTCGCACATGGTTTTCCTCTTCAATCCTCTATGTGCTATGTGAGTTGATCCATTGTGAAACTATCCGAATTATAAAGAAGTTTATTTATGTAATTGTTCCAAGTTGAAAGAAATTTTATAATGATTGTCCCCACTTGCAATGCCTTGGAAACATCCACCTTCAAATCCTTCAATTTAAAAATGAGAACATGTAATTCAAGGACTCACTACAAGAAAATATATAATTACCGATCGAAATTACCAACAGAATATTTTCGATCGGTAAATTTTGGTATTTACCAATCGAATACAGATCGAAAAAGATAAAAATTATTTCTGACCAATTACCAACTGATTAATGATCGAATTATTAACGATCGAATATTCAGTCGATATTCGATCGGTAAAATACGACGGTAAAGATTAATTTGACACCATTTTATGACGCCGACAACTACCGATCAATTATTCGATTGGTAATTGCTAATAAATAGCGACCAAATATAATTCGGTCTCTAAAATAATACCAGTTTTAAAAAATTTAAAAAATTAAAAGAATTAGATATTTTACCTGACCAGATAAAAATTTTGGCCGGTAACTTATACATTTTACCGACCGAATTATCGGTCGATCCGTAAAAATAAAAATGAAAAAGATAAATAAAAAATATATATATTATTAATACTCTGTCACACACACACGAATATATATATATATATATATAATATATATATATATATATATATATATATATATATTCTTTAAATATTATAACAAGAAACATGTCATACCCTAATAGTAACTATTCTACACATCCAATCTTGAGGTCAAGGGTTCAAGTCACATCAATTACATCAATTTGTAGAATTAAATGTGGATTGCGTGGGTTTAGTCTGGGCCAGTCCTTATGTGGTACTAAGGCCAAGGTGTGGGGCCTACATGATGTAATTGATGTGATTTTTCCGATCGAATTATATCTAGTAGGTAAAATTTAATATTTTTTTTTTAGAAAATACCGACCAAATTATGTTTCGTAGGTAATTCGGTCAGTAATTTTACCGACTGACTCTACTTTGATCGGTAATTTATTATCGACGACCCAAATACCGAACAAAAAACTTCAGTCGATTTCGGTCGGTAATCATGATTACCGATCAAATTTTTGAGATTAGAATATTCGGTCGATAATTTGAGTTTTCTTGTAGTGACTTAATCCAATATAGATTTTGTGTCAACCATTATATATTTAAAGTAACGAAAAATAAGAAACTTATCTGCACTATGTTTCTATGTGTTGTATTTTATCTTAATAGCACTCCAAATTTATTTTGGTGAAGACATTGAAGTAAATTGATCATATAGACGGTATGACAGGGAATTGAGAATATGTCCTCTACAAAGCACTTCATCCTCTTGCCTCTTTAGTCTTGTTGTTGTAATTTCAGTGGAATAATCAGGTTTTACTGTGGGCATATCTGGTAAAGTCGGATCCAATATTTATGCCATCTTCAATGTTGTGAGAAGAAACATCATATTATCCTTCCAGCATGTGAAGTTGGTGCTATTAAACTGATCTAGACGAATAACTTCTCGATTCATAATCTTCATTGTAGAATTCAAATTAGATTCCATGGAAATATTGCTCTAAATTATCGGGGAATTTCCTATAGGGAATCTAGTTTTGAGGCGTGTATAACACTTTCTTATAGCAATATTTTCCCTCACTATGTGCTATAATGGTTGCAGGACAAACACACTTTAGGATACGACAAAACTTAGAGATGCAATACAATACTTGTTAAATGTCTACTTGAAAGCTTTTATATGAAAATTGTGATATATAATAAATCATTTTTGTGCCCTATATAGAGGCAACTAAGGTTTGCCTCCAAAAGACATACTTTTTAGTCCTTCTTTTCTATATATAGCCAATGCCAAGCCATTATAGCGACAATATGCATGGGCTTCATATTATCGCGACAATGACTACTCATTGGCGCGACAATATATGTCAGAGAGCTCTTTTGTATCAACATCTCACTGTCGCGCTAATGAGTGACAATTAGCGCAATAATATTAGTTAGAATGGATTTGATGTCTCTGACTCTCTCATTGTCGTGCTAATTATTTCCTATTATCACGACAATGTAAGGCATAATGTCTTTTTCATTCCAGAGGACACGAAAGCAGTTATTTTGGTTAACTTTTGAATTTTATTTTTCTTTCGGGAGTGTTTCCCCCGAGCACCGATGGGGAGAGCTGCCCCCTCGACCTACCGCGACCTTTTCGGGAAGGTCAAACCCCTCGACCTGACCGGGCAGGTCAATCCCTGATGCTTCAGTATAAGGCAATAATCGAACTAACATGTCATATCTCAGGAAAAATCTGTTCTTATATTAATTTGCTATTTTTACACATATATTTATATTATTAAATCTATTAAAAGACTAGATAGATAAATTGTAATACAGCTCCCAAGCACGAGTATTCTACCTCTTACGAGAGAAATCTATTCTCATCTCTCAGGAAAAATCTGTTCTTATATTAATTTGCTATCTTTTTTTTTATATTGAATGTATATTGATATTGAGATGATGCACTTGAATATAGTAATAAGGGAAGTCCAAGAGGCAGAGAGTTGTTAAATGTCAAATTTCACTTGCCCTCTTGCAATTTGATGATAATGCTAGAAAGTTTTGGGTTGTTTGTGAGTTGCTGTTTTTGACAGCTAGTTTCTGAATTTCCTACTAACTTTCCCCCCCTATTTTATTTGCAAATATCATAATCAAATAATATTATGTACCAATAATAAAGAAATAAGTAAGAGACCCCATTGACTAACACTTCAACTGAAGATTGAGATACCCTTTCAATCTTTTTAAAAAGTATTAAAAGATGTTAGGGATCCAATGGCTCTTAATCCCAAAAGATCAATGAGACCTCAAGCCCCTTCATGAGTTGTGTATTCGAGATGACAATAAGGTTAAGTTTACCGAACCACATGACTCTTGATTTGAGAGAAGAAGAAATTAATCAAAGTCTCTTATTTGAGTCTTAATGTAGAGAGTGGTTGGTATTGTTATTAAAAAAGTACCGTGGGTAAACAGTGATTCATAAATAATTTTATATAATTTTGTTTTATATTAAAAAAATAATTACATTATATTTTTCTAATATTTTGATGGTGATTTAAAGTTAGAAATTTTATTTTTTTACAAAATTCGATTTTTTAAAAGAAATCACAATTAATAATTGTAAATTTTTATCATTAATCAAATATTTAAAAATATATTCTGAATAAAACATATTTTTATCATCCGATCATATGTCAAATCACATATCAAACAAGATTACATTTAATTTTAATTAAGTTTGTATTAGGTTCATTGATTTCTTTTTTTTCTTTTTTTCTATTATTATTTCTGATTTATTTTTTTTAAAGATCTATACTAAACCGAACTAAAATTATTTTTTTTTTAAAAAAAATCAAATAAGTTGCCACCCTCATGTGAGAGGTTCGATAAGGATCGATCATATTAAGATTCTATATATTCTTTTCAATCAATCTCAGGATCACATTGATACTAAAGATTCTTCTTAATTTACTATCATGAGTCAAAATCATTGACATTTTATCATGTAAATATGGCAGTTAAAATATTGAAAATATGGAGGAAAGAAAAGTCCCGAAACTATAAATGGTAATTGATTATGTGTTTTTTTTTGGGCTTATAATACAAAAATGATATATGTACATAATAATGCACATAAGTAATAGAAACAAATTATTTTTATCATGTAATAAAACATTTTGTCTTATTGTAAAATATTTTTTGTTTTTTAATATTTAGGTGCAATGCATTGTTATGTATATGTATTATTACTCCTTATAATTTCATGGGTATCAATTAGTCTTTGAGTGACATTAATAATACAAGAATCAGATTATATTTTGTATAACACTCTTCAATTTTTTCGTATAAAAATTCATGAGTCTAATTTATACTCAAAAGTTAACTCAAGAATTGAGAGTTGTCTCAAATTTATATATTTCATCCAAATGGATGTGGAATTTTACTATTTACACCTCTTATCACATACAGACCGATCTTTGTACATGAATTTTATCACGTAAAAAGATAGTATGGGCCAACTCATATGTGAGTTTGATTTTAGTATAATATAGAACCCACAAACCTAATTCATACTCAAAAACTAACTCAAAAAATTAAGTGTATACTATAGCTTCTTTATACATAATTCATAATCTCAAAGCACCAATATAGAACTTTTTTTTATAATAATTCTCTCATCCTTTGGCATTATGTGATAAAATCACATAATACAAGGACTATGGTAAAAGATAAAAAAAAAAATAAAAAATAGTCAACTGCCAACCATCAAGATAATGATTTATTACAATATGACTCGATCTAATATCAAAACGAAAAGTCTTGTGTTTGATGAAGACACAATGCCACCGCAACTAATCTGCTCACCTGAAATAAACACAAACAACAATATACCAGTGAAAAATAAAGAGAATATAAAGAGCATATATAATAAAATAAAAATAAAAATCTCATATATTTAAAAACATTCAGTACTTAAACCTATCCCCATTTTTGTCACGAAAAGACAATGGGAAACAAACAAATAAGATGCATCAAGGTATTGTACCCATAAAACCAAAAATCATGTAGGAAAATCAATCAAAAATAGACACACTTTCCCAACTTACTCCCCCTCACAAACAGCACAACTTAGTTTGTAAAAAACCTCGCGAGAAATAAGAGAAATAAACTCAAAACTATGTAATGCTAAATGAAATAAAGTATGCAATGACCCTCACAAACAGCACAACTTAGTTAGTAAAAAACCTCACGAGAAATAAGAGAAATAAACTCAAAACTATGTAATGCTAAATGAAATAAAGTATGCAATGACATGAAGCGCACACAAATACACATAAAATAAGTCAAAACGACTAAAAACAATATTACTAGCAAGTAAATTGATTCCCAGTTCGTATTTAATTGTTTATGACATGAGATAACATGAACTATTTTTTTGGTCATGCTCACGAATACACGCATGCATGTGACATAAACATTGAATCATAATAAGCACTTGCATGAAAAATAAGTGCACAACAAGTCAAAGCTTAAAACATTGTTTTATGAGCAGGACAAAGTTAAAGAAGTCATATCTAATGACACGCCAAGTCACCAAAAATAGGTGTTCAAACTCAGCGCCACTAGGACCAGAAAATAAGCAACATTGGTTTTATGCTATACTTTCTTCCCATATATATGAGCTCATCATAAAACTTTTTCGAGTTAAGGATTTTTGCACTTATCTTTTAACATTGGCTTATTGGCTCTTTTGAATACTTTTGAATCGAAGCACTTGAGACCCATTTAATTACTTTTTTTTTAAGAAAAGATAGCATAATGTCATCTAGTCAAAGGTCACACTATTTAGTGAGTTAAGTATGACAGAGATTAAACTGTCAGTCTAAAAACTCATACATGCGACCAAGTCTCAAAACATAAAAATGTGAATATGAGAAGCAAGCACAAGATATACTAAGGGTTTCCATCACACACACTCATGCACACAGAGCATCAAGAAAAATAAAAGCATATTACACATGCATAACTATACATCATATATATCAAGATCACATGAATCAAGCTTTTACATGCTGGTACGTAGAGTTGTATCCCAAGTGTAGATCATACTACCATCCATTCGAAATCGACTATGAAATTTATTTTTGGGTTTCCATCCTATATACCAATGGACATATAAAAAAAAAAAACCACACACACCCATATCCAGTGAAAACAAACCAAACATTCAATTATGTAAAAATATAAAACACACACACACATATGCAATGGGATATGAATGCACTATTTAAGAAGAGATACACTGAAATACACTTTCATCATACCTTGTAGGATCAAGGCATTCATAAGTTAATGTGAAATAATTTTCCTTTTTTACCCAGATTTTATCATGAATCCTTTCACTTGAGAAATCCTAGTCAGTAGAGCAAGTTTCTCACTAATGTACTGCGTCTGTTTAGCCAATGTAGAAACTTAACGAACTAGATTCGAAGAATCAAATTTAAGGGAAACACTCTTATGTTTTTCTTTTGTTTATGTAATATAAAAAACTTAGGCCTAATATGTCCTAATTTACTGCAGCGATGGCAAACATGCATAAACCTCGGACGAGAGCGAGGTCTACCGGAAACACCTCTGGATTGAGGTTGGGTCACATGACAAGGAACAACAGAAGGGGTTACATGACACTCACCAATAGGTTTCTTTCCCAAGTTTCCCGAGGAGTTAGTTCAACCTGACCAGACATGGACTAAGCTGTCACAACTTAACTCATCAAAGTGTAATCCTCTATTCTCACATGGAGATATACCAATTCCTAAAATGTGGTCTAACTTCTCAGTCCCATTGGAAAATATAGATATTTGTGTTCTAGCATCTTCAAGCTCTATTTCTAAGCATTTGACTCTATCAGCTAGTTCCATATTCCTCTCATTAATGTCATCAATAATAGTAAAGCTCTTGTCAAGCTTGGCTTGAACTTCATTATTTTCAAGTTCCTTTTCTTTCAGCCTCTTATTGACCTCAACATTAGTTCTTTTGATATTTAAGCTCTCATTAAACAATTCAGTATAAGCTACCTAAAGATCATCCTCATCTACAGAGTCATTGTGAGAGAATTCAAAACAAGTATTTGCGTCCCTAACTCTCTCACACACACCATATTAAAAGAACATGCAATGTAATTACACTTTTCCTTAGAAGACTCATCAGAGATATAGTCACATTCTGAGTCACTATAGGAGATTGTCTTAACTTTCTTACCCTTAGACTTTAGGTATATAGGACACTCGGATCTTATATGCCCAAAACCTTCACATTCATGGCATTGAATAGCTCGAGGTTTGCTATCATTTTCTTCTCTAGACCCTCTCATACGATGACTACTCTTTTTAGGTCTCCCATCCATACTTCTATCAGGGCCACAACCACTATTCTTCAACTTAAGAAATTTTTGAACTTGTTAACAAACATTACCATATCAACATCTGTGAGAGTATCATCATCATCATCATATGATTCATTGGTAACTTCCTTCACAGTTTTCATAGTTATGTCCTTGGGCTTTCTATATCCAGGAAGTTTGTTCTCATACACCTGAAGATTTTTTATGAGGTCCTCTAATTTTAGGTTATTTAAGTCTTTACTCTCCTCAATAGCAGTGATCTTAGGTAAAAACCTTTCAGGTAGAGATCTAATGATTTTTCTATCTATCCTATTCGTAGGAATAGTCTCACCGAAGTTAAAGCTGGAATTAACAAATATCATTAATCTCAACGTAAAACTCGTCAAAAGTTTCATCCTCTTTCATCCTAGCCATTTCAAACCTAGTAGCAAACTCTTGGAGTCTATTGTTTCTAACCGACAATGTGCCATCATGTACTGTTTGAAGGATGTCTCATGCATCCTTGGCAATCTCATAAATAGAAATTTTCCTAAATTTTGTGGAGTAAACAGCAACATGAATGACATTAATGGCCTTGTTGTTCATATTTCTCGCATCAAACTCCTCTTTTTTCCAAGTAAGTTCCTTTAGGGGAAAAGACCCTATCAACCATGGCCATGTGAGGTTTCCACCCATATTCTACTGACATCCACACCCTCTCATCTAGGGATTTGAGGAATGCTCTCATGCGAAACTTCCAACGAGGGTACTCAGTTCCATAAAAAAATGGGGAATAATTTAAGGGTTGACTTCAATCCATAGTTAACGGGACAATGATCGATTTTAGGCTATGATACCAATTGAAAAATCATTGTCGACCTAAGTTTTTGACCCTGTGTGGAATTAATCAATCAACTATTATTCCTAAGACATGTTTAAATTATAACAACTATGGTTTGAATCAACAAGCACCCTTATGTCTAAGCAAATATAAAGTAGAGCAATATATGAAAGTAGTAAAAAGAATCAATATAAGAAACTTTGTTGACGGAGTGGAAAACTCTCAAAAGTAAGAAACCATTCTGGGTATAGGCTACCACTCGAATCCACTATAATTGAGAAAACTTACAGTGATGGTATAAGACCTATGATGACAACTTCACCGACTTGAATACCTATGGACTATAATAACTAGAAGAACTCCTCGAGTCCGCACCAAGCTGCCTTCTTCAGAACCTCTGGGAGATGAAGTACAAACCTTCATAATACTCAGTTCTCTTTCTGATAGTTGGGAGACATTGGTGGTTACTCTCCTCGGCTTCAGGAGGCAAACTTACCATACCAATGGTAAAATATGCCTTGTCGAATGAAGAGTTCAAGAGAAAAGACATTGGCTCAGAATAGATAAAAACCTTTATCACAAATACTCGATGAAGACATCGAGGAAGAGAAAAAGGGAGAGACAGAAGTACAACCAGAATTAGACCCTCATATGGAAGGATGTCTACCTATAAGTGCTACCATTATGGCATAGAAGGCCACTTAAAAAAGAATTTCCGAAAACTGCAACGAGAAGGGGGCCAAGGTAATTTCCAGCCGAAGAATAATGAAGAAGAGACACTATTAGTTGTCCAATGAGATGTAGCCATATGCTTTATGCAGAAAGAGACATGCATTCACACTACAACCCAATATATTAAGTGAGTGGTTGATACTGCAGCATCTCACCACGTCACTTCTCACAAAGATTTCTTCACAATATATAAAGTATGCGACTTTGGTTTAGTGAAGATGGGAACAAATGTTGGGTGTACATTAACTTTGAAAATTATCCTGCATGTTCCAGAACTTCGGCTGAATGTACTCTCGGGGATAGCCCTTAACAAACAGATTTATGACAGTTACTTCAGAAATGGCACATGAAGAATTATAAAAGGTGCCATAATTTTCGCCTGAGGTAATGTTTGTGGCACACTATACAAGACTCATATGAATATTAGTGTAGACAACCTCAATATAGCTGAAAAAGGGATCTCAAAATCTGTGGAACCAGAGACTTGGTCACATGAGTGAGAAATGGTTTTCTATTTTGACCAATAAGAAACTTACCAAAGATGATGCACTAGGTCATTGCAACCATTGTTTATTTGGTAAGCAACATAGAGTCTCGTTTATATTCTCTTCAAAGAGAATATCATAGTTGATTAGTCTGGTGAACTCTAATATGTGTGGCCTCTTAGAGGTTGATTCCCTAAGCGGTAACAAATATTTTTTAAATTTCATTGATGATGCTTCTCGGAAAGTATGAGTGTATTTCCTAAAGACAAAGGATCAGGTTATAGATTAGTTCATGTTATTCTACACCATGGCAGAGAGTGAAACATGAAAGAAGCTAAAGTTCCTTCGAACAGATAATGAAGGCGAGTACAGTTCCAGGGAGTTCGATGCTTACTGTAGAAGACATGGCATTCGACATGAGGGGACACCCCCATAGAATAATGGTGTAGCTGAAAGAATGAACCGCACCATTATAGAGAAAGTCAGAAGTATGATCAGCATGACTAAACTACCAAAGCCATTCTTGGCAGAAGCTGTTCGTGCCGCCGACTACCTGATAACCAAATCACTATCTGTACCGTTGAGTTTTGAGATACCATAGAAAGTGTGGTCTGGTAAGAATCCATCATACTCTCACCTTAGAGTATTTGGATGTTTAGCCGTTACATATGTATCCAAATAGCTCAGGCAGAAGCTCGATGTAAGGACTACTCCATGTATATTCCTAGGCTATGGAGATGAAGAATTTAGATATATACTATAGGATCCGAGGGAAAAGATTGTCATCATAAGTCAGGATGTAGAGTTTCTTGAAGACCAGACAATTGAAGACATTGAAAAGCCCAAGATGTCTTCCAATTTCAGTGCCAACAGAAATCCATACCCAACACCAACACAATTGGCTACAGATAGGGTGTACGGTGAAATTCCAGAAGCAAAACTAGAGGAGGCAAATGAGGATGTCGAGTAGGGGGAGACACAACCCGCTTCATCGGAGATTACAGAAGAGAGTGTTGAGCATGAGGAGCCGCAACTCGGTTTACTAGAAGCTACATGATCATCCATAGATTTGGATGATGACAGACCTCTTGAAACCAGTAGACCCTATACATGAAGTATGAGCGAGGTCAGATTCTATCAATCAGATATGCGGAATCCGAATACATCTTACTTATTGATGAGGGGGAGCCAGAGAGTTTCCAAAAAGATAAGAAGACACTGAGGAATAAATGAGTGAAGAAACATGAAAGTGGAACTGTGCTATGCAGAGACACAACAGAAGAATACTGTGTAGAGACACATCGAAGTGTGATGTGCAGAGACACAACCGACATGTCAGTGGAAAGATGGTTACTCGGGACAAGCTAGAGCTATGCAGAGACATGGCTGAGATAGTTGTCAGATGACAATCATTTTAGATGCAGTTGGAGAGAGATAATTTATATGAATCCAACATGCATGATTAATTTATTATAACCACCATTAATCAATTAATGGTTTTAGTGTAATCACCCCTAACTACTCAATTAGTAGATAATTATGGCAACCACTCCATTAATTGTGTTGATTTAGAAAGCAAGTCATTGCCTATAAATTGAGCTCTTATTTGAGAAATTCAAACATCCCAATAAGAAGCTCCAAGTAAGAGAGGTTAAAGAGTGAAGTGTGAGGTTTTTTTGTAATAAAATTTGTAATCTTTGTAAATTTTATTCAAGTAGTAATAAAAAAATAAGTTTTCCTCATAAACACTATTCAGTAGTTAGACAATCACAACATAAATTTCTTCTTATTTTTAATATGTTTTTATGATTAATTATTTGGAACTGATACATGTTTTGTATTTTTGAACAGGGCACGAATTTCTAAGATTTTGTTCATTTAGCCAAGGGACAAAATAATAACAAAAGTCCATTTTGAATTTTTTTCCTCTCAAGTTTTAAACTGGTTCCCATAATAGAAGTTTAACAATAAAAACGGGGGAATTTCTTAATTATTCTTTTCTCAAATATATAGTAAATTTTAACTTATTTATGAGATTTTCCCAACTTCATACATCATTTTTAATTCTCTTTTGGTCATGCCAAATTAACCTATACGTTCATTTCACATCCACACACATTCATGTACATACATGACATGACATGACATGCACATTATACAAATCAAAGTTTAGGTGAAAGATAGGTTACAATTTCAAAGGGAAAATGAAAAAGAAATTAGCAAAGCCATCTATCTTCTAAGTCAAGATCTAGGGTGTCCAATCTTCCATCTCTAGTATCTGAGGGTTTTCGCCGATGACTGTTTTCTTCAAAACACCAGTTTCTCTCCCGTCATGCCCTAGGAGAACCAAACAAGAGATTAGGTAGATAGATGATAAAGATCAATAATTTCTGATTAATATCATTTGTGTCAATCTTCAACAGTTTCATCTTAAGCTTTTAAAGGGTTTATAATATAAGAAAGGAGATGGAGGGGAGTGGGGGTACTGAGTGTTCAAAAACATGCACTGAAAGTGAAGAGAATAATGAAGATGAAAGCAAGCCCGAAAACGGAGGAAGCTCAAGCAACAGCACAGTTGAAGAGAATGATCATAAGAAGCCATCATCAGTTAGGCCTTATGTTAGATCCAAGATGCCCAGGCTCCGGTGGACGCCTGATCTTCATCTTCGTTTTGTTCATGCTATTGAGAAACTAGGTGGACAAGAAAGTGAGTCATAAATATTTAAATTTTTTCTTTTATTCTTTTTTATTAATAGCAAATTTTTTTCTAATTATTGATCTTTTTTGATGCAGGAGCAACTCCTAAGCTTGTTCTTCAGATGATGAATATCAATGGACTTGGTATTGCTCATGTCAAGAGCCATTTACAGGTATTAAATATTTGATTTTTTTTTTTCAAACAAAAACACCCACAGTTCCTCAAATTTTGTTTCATAATTAATATATCTTCAAATAACCCAAACTCTCTAAACAAAAATTTCTCCATTTTATTTTTATTTTATTTTTATTTTTATTTTTATTTTCTTGCATTTGGTTTCTTATCAGATGTATAGAAGCAAAAAGATTGATGATCAAGGTCAAAGTACGATAAATTTCTCTACTATTAATTCATTTTCTTTACTTTGTGATTTAAAGATTAGGGTTTCTTTTATTGATCATAAGCTAAATCATAGATGTGGCTTTTACATGACAGTGATGGGGGATCATGGGCATCTTGTGGTAAATGGAGATCAAAATATTTATAAGCTTAGCCATCTTCCCATGCTACAAGGATATAGTAACCAAATCCACGCTTCTAGTTTCAGGTAAGAAAGTTGCAATTACAATCAGTACGGTGTTTCACACTTTTCAAATTTGATCAAAATTGCTGTCAAAAATTAAAATTAAAATTTAACGATATCGCCAAATTCGAACCCATCACGTCTTAAGAGGTTCGGATGATAGATAAAAACTGTCATAAAGAGGTTCTGATGATCATGTTTATATGTCATTGTAGGCTATTTTTCTTAATTTTGAAACTAATTTCAATTGCTTTAACTTTTGAAGAGATGGGGATACTTCTTGGATTACTGCTCGTGAATATTTAATGCCAAATCCTTACATGAGCCGGAGTTTAATTGATGGAACTAGACCTAGATTACATGGTACCGTTGCTGAAAAGATCTTTGGTAGCAACAATTTCAACTGGCCTACTCACAAAAATTTTCATATGACTACTACATGTAATCCCTATTATGGTGCAAATTCCATTTGGAAAATGCCCAAATTGAAAGAAGAAATTCAAACATCATCTAAAATAGAAGAGTGTAAGAGTACTACAATGAAAAGAAAAGCTATGGATTGCAACATTGATTTGGATCTATCTTTAAGGCTGAAACCTAGTAGCAATGAAGAGGAGGAGTTCCGGCCGCCGCGGCAAGGCATGGAGGAGAACATTAATGAAGTTGACAGTGAGTTATCTTTATCTTTGTATTCCCCATCATCATCATCTTCAAAACATAGAAGGTTATTGAAGGAAGGAGGAGGAGGAGAAGATCATAGTAATAATAAGGAGCATGCAATTAGAAGGGCAAGTACTCTAGATCTGACTATATGAATTAATGATAACAATTCTAAGTGAGATCTTGAGGTACTTATCCAAATTGATATGCTTATGCATTATGTGACATTGTATTTGTACCATTACCAAAAAATTATAATTTCCATCTTGTTTTCTTCTGTAGTTTCATTAGCATTATTGTCTTCTTATCTGATTTTAAATTTTTAATTAATTACAACAAACTGCAACTAATTTATATACATTACTATAACCCATGGCCATATGCTCTGATCGGTTGCTAGCTGCCATGTTAATAGAAAACACCTAAACATCTTGGCAGGCAAATGAGGCCTCATTATAAATATTTTTGGGCACATATACCTAGATCTCATACAAATATTTGTTTCCATATAGCATTTATATATCAAAAATTATTTCGAGTTCCATTCTTCTAAATCCTTGTTTAATTTTGTGCTCATTCTTTTTACCCAGTGGGCGATTCATCCCCCTACTTCTATTACAATTATAATGTAAATTTGTATAAGGTCCCTTTTCTTTAGAAATTGATTTTTATTTATTTTTTAAAATAAAAAGAAGAAAATCAATCAAACACGTGATGATATTAAGTTCAATGGAAACTTGTCATGTAAATTGTTATTTTGAAATATAACTCTAACTTGATTCCATAGTCTATCGTGAATTTATATGTTTGTTTTTATCTTTTTTTTTTTTGTAAATATAATCCTAATTTGATTTTTATATTTACAGTTCAATGGAAAAAAAAAATTATTCTCAAAATGGGATCGATAAAATTTATTCGGATTGGACATCGTATGTTTTAGGACTTATTTAATTTTTTTTTATCCATATAGAATAATTATAGTTTAACAGACATACTAATTTTGGGTATAGTTAAGTTTAGAAAAATTATGTTGGAAGATAAATAATATTTTATTAATTAATGACTACATTGATAGTTTTGTATATTATGCATATTTTGTTTCAATTAAATTGTGCAATATTTATTTACATGACATATAATATTTTTCAACACCATATGATAAAAAATTTAATTTTTTCCATTATTTCAATTTTTTAAATATATTTAAATTTTCCTCCCAAAATTCGCATTAAAATGAAAAATTATAAATTATTTCCCACCTAAAATTCTTGACAGAAACAAATCTGTAAAAAAGATGTGTCATAAAAATTATAAATTTTATTTCCCGCCTAGAATTATTGATAGAAACAAATCTATCATAATAATTTGTCATGTGTTTATGACATATTTTTTTGACAGATTTGTTTCTATTAAGAATTATTGATAGAAAAAATCTGTCTAAAATTCTTGATAGAGAAATAATCTGTCATAGAACTTTTTTAGGAATTCTTGACACTAAAAAGTCTATCAAGAATTCCTGACACATTGATTCTTGAAACCTTAGTTTTTTTTGTAAAGAAACCTCTTTCTTGACAAAGCGGGTAATGTCAAGATAGTCTATTTTTCAAGTAGTGATATTCGAATAAATACAAATTTAGAAGATGTAAATTATTTAATTGTCGCTTCTACGTTTCATATAATTTGGGTATATTATTTTAGAGTTAATCTATGAGGAATAGGATTACATAGTTATGATTCATTTAATTTAACATGTTGACGATTATTTTTCGTTCCAAGGGTAATTTGGGAAATCAGCCCCTCGAACCTCCATCACAATGAATTTATTTGGTTAGTAGGGAATCGAAACAAACATAGCTAGCAGACAGATAATCACAAAGATAAGAATTTGCATGTCTCGACGGAGAGTGGCTCCAACCTACGTCGATGAGAGTAAATAGAGGTATTATATTACCTACTAGGGGTCAAAAATCAACACGAGCTTACAAATGTTGTGAGCTATCAAAATGGCTTACAACTTCTCGGGTCTTATACAAGCCTGTTATAAATCTCTCAGATGATCGGGTACTGACCTGTTGGGGTTGGTGCTCAGAGCGCCAATTCCCGGTTGTATTTCCTTATGAATACTACTGTAAAACGTTTTATTATGAATAATATAAGTAGTTTCTGTAATATAATATATCTTTTAATATGGTAAAAACGTAATTGACCTTATGATGATTAGTCATGATACTGTTGCAAAAGCGTCGCAACTGACATTGAGTTGTATCATGACGTTGTCATCCTTAGACAGTTCCTGGTCAAGGTTTACACTACTTGGTCAGTAAAGTAAACATGTTGAGACCGGTACATGTCGTATACTGGAATATATGATTCTAATGGTTTCTCAATGAACAATAAGTCTTGGAGACTATTATAGACGTGTAGGTGTTTATAGCGGATAAACACTGAACGGCTCACCGAAGATTCTTAATGGATGGTACACCAACGTCAATAAGAATCTTCTCTGGTTGAGTAGAATTTGTGATTCTTCGACTTGAGATGCCACTGTGGGCACATGAGACATCTTCTACACTTAGATGGCAGTCACGTCACTGATATATTAAGATCAGACCTCCGCCTATTCGTTGGGTGTAGATAGATCCTCAGGGTGTCCTGTGTGTGTCGAGATAGGATATGTCAGTTCTGTGTACAGAGCATAGGTAGTCCATATATGATTAGCAATCAGATAAAAATCATGGGCCCGTGGTACATTTTAGAAGTCAGTTCTAAATGTTCTTTTTGAGATTGCTAATAAAGATGTCGACGGGATATTCCCTATAGAGATATGACGTTTACATCTATATCTCTGGGATATATCCGGATACTTGTGACGGAGGAATTAAACATTTGCCATGACCTCGACCTGTATGATTTAGCGAGTTTATCCGTGGTCATCATAATTTACGGGTGGGTAAATTATGGACACGAAATTGGATTTCGTGATGGATATGCCTGAATCTAGAGAGTCTCACTAATAAAATATACTCATAGAGCACTAGGGCAACATTTATAAATAATATTGATTATTTATAAGTCGTTTAAAGTTTAAACGAAAGATACATGCTTTTGTGGCCGAACCGACATTTCCTAATTAATGTGTATTTGTATTTAATATTTGATATTATTAAATACAGATTAATTATTTGTCAAATTGTGATATTTGACATATATCATTAATATATATATTTGTAATATTTAATGTAAATATTATACATATAGTTAGATATTTATATTTAATTAATTATTTGATTATTTAATTGTTAAATGATTAAAATAATTACAAATACAAAATATCTAATTTTATATTTGGATTAGGAAATATCTAAAGGAATAATTTGTTGACTTTTTCATTAAATGATAAATTAAAAGAAATAGATATTTTTCCTTTAATTTGATTAAACAAAATGAAATATCTTTTGTTCTTTTAATTTTTCCCTAAAATTCGGCCAACTTGATAAATGTCTAAGTGTTAGATATTTTTTCATAAAGCAAAAGTCTTATCAAAAACTCCATTAAAATAAAACAAAGAAACTTGAGAGAAAGAAGAGAAAAGCAAAGACAAAATCAAAGAAAGCTTGGATTTTTGTAAGTATTTCCAACTTGCCATTAGAGAGAAAAATGTTCATCTTGTTGTTGGCTTCATCTTGTGATGTTCTTATGTTTTTCTATTCTTTATTCTTTGTGTTTTTGGAGGATGGAAGTTTTAGGATAGGGTTGAGCATGTATAAAGATCATAAAATACTTCTAATGTGTTAATAAGTGTTCTTTTAATGCTTTTGATATTACTTGAAACTACTTAATTTAATCTGCTAACCATTTTTCGTAATCTATATGATAGATTTGCGATGGCGGCACCATCTAATAATCAGTTTGCGCGTATGTTGGATGCGAACAAACTCAAAGGCGCTGAGAACTTCACCGTTTGGGACTTGAATTTGAGGATCATCCTCGATTCTGAGAAGTTGGGATATGTTCTTGAGGGTCTGCTGCCCCTTGCTGTGGCAGATGACGCAACACCGGAGGAACTCCAAGATTTCCAAGCTTGGAAGGATGATGATTTAAAAGCTAAATCATACATCCTAAGTTCACTGTCTCCGGGACTCAAGAAACAATACTATGGCGTGACAGATGCATATAGTATGATGACACGATTACAAGAATCATTTGAGAACCAAGAACAAGTTGTTGTTCATAAGGTCGCAATGAAACTGTTCCATGCGCGATTGGATGAGGGGTAAGTTGTGAGCTCGTATTTTCTTCATATGATCAATTTGATCGATCAACTGAGGCAACATAATCTCCCTCTGAATGACATTCTCAGTAGGAGTGTCATTCTTGGTTTACTCATAGCTTCATATCGCCAATTCGTGATGTATTTCAACATGAATGAGATTATCTGTACCTACCATGAGTTGCATAGGATGCTGCTCATGGCGAAAGAGGACCTCAAGAAGGGAGTACCGACTCGTCCTCTGAGACCTACTTCACTTTCTACTTTTTCCCAGACTTGGTCAAAGGGAAAGAAGAAGAAAAGGAAGAAGAATAAGGGTTTCAGTCCTCAACCACAGGCAAAGATAGCAAAACCCAAGAGGGCTTCTGACGGCAAGTGCCATCACTACAGCAAAGTCGGGCACTGGAAAAAGGAACTGTCCTGACTACATTGCCCAGCTGAGGAGGGAGAGAGCATATTCATTAGGTACATTTATTTTTCCAGTTATTGATATATCTTTGGCTTGTGAAGCCGTTACATCCTGCTGGATTTTAGATTCTGTTTGTCCTGTTCACATTTACAATTCGTTTCAGGTGCAAGACCTCAAGAAGGGTTCGCTCCCGACGTCGTATCGCCAATTTGTAATGTACTTCAACATGAATGAGATTCAATGTTCTTACCATGAGTTACATAGGATGCTTCTCACAATGGAGGAGGATTTGAGGAAGGGAGTGACGACTCACCTTTCGAAACTCACTTCACTTTCCGCTTCTTCCCACTCCAAGTCAAAGGGGAAGAAGACGAAGGGAAAGAAAAAAATGGATTCAATGTTCCTCCACAGGCTAAGATAGCGAAGCCCAAGAGAGCTTTTGAAGACAAGTGCCATCATTACAGTAAGTTTGGGCACTGAAAGAAGAACTGTCCTGACTACCTTGCTCAAATCAGGAAGGAAAGAGCATCGACATCAGGTACTTTTATTTTTCTTGTTATTGATATATCTTTAGTTTGTGAAGTTGTCACATCTAGTTGGATTTTAGATTCTGCTTGTCCTGTTCACATTTTTAATTCGTTACAGGTGCTGAAGGAAAGTAGATAGCTGAAATTTGGAGAGATATAGTTGCGATTCGGGAGTGATGACTCATTGGATTCAGTTGTAGTGAGATTATGTGAGATTCCCTTACTTAGTGTGAGACTTTTGTTGCATGACTGCTATGTTGTATCGGGATGCGTAGTAAATATTATATCATTTTTTATATTAGATCCAGAGGGATATCATGTAAATATTAAAAACTGTTCCTTGTATGTATATGATAGAAATAATATTCAGATCCTTGTTTGTCAAAATGAGCATGGTCATTATATTTTGCATACCTATTGAGATATCTTGAATACTGAAATTAATAAACGTAAACTATCAGAAATAAATAATATTGAACTTTGGCATATGAGGTTAGGTCATATAGGCGTGAAACGCATAACCTAGTTGGTTAGGAATGATTTGATTTATGATCTCATCATTGGACCCTATCCAACCTGTGAATCTTGTATTCGGGGTAAAATGACCAAAGTCATATTTTCGGGTGTTGGACACCGAGCCACTAACTTATTGGAACTCATACATTCTGATGTATGTGGTCCCATGAGTCAGACTGCTCACAGTGGTTTTTCTTACTTTGTTACTTTTACCGATGATGTGTCACGATATGGTTATGTTTATCTGATGAAACATAAATCAAAAATATTTTAAAACTTCAAAGAATTCTGATATGAAGTAGAAAAACAAACTGGTCAATATATTAAATGTCTTCGATCAGATCGACGAGGTGAATATATTATCGGAGAGTTCACTAATTATTTAAAGGAGAATGGGATTCTCGCTCAACATACTCCTCCTGGTACTCCACAACATAATGGAGCGTCAGAGAAGAGAAATCAGACATTATTGGATATGGTCCGATCTATGTTGAGTTTTACAAATTTGCCTTATTACTTATGGGGTTATGCTCTTTTAACTCCCGCTCATTTTTTGAATAAGATTCATTCTAAAGCAGTTCCTACGACTCCGTATGAGATATGGACCAGTAGGAAACCAAATCTTAATTATGTTAGGGTTTGGGGCTATCATGTATACGTCAGGGTGGCTCAGCAGAATAAGCTCTTGCATCGAGGTTAAAAGTTTATGTTTATTGGATATCCTTCAAATACAAAAGGATATTTGTTCTATGATACCAAGCATCGAAATGTGTTTGTAACTCGCTTCGTAAAATTTCTAAAGGTAGAATTTTTGTCTGAATGAGGTAATTGTTAGGGTTGGTGCTATGAGCGCCAATTTCTTATGTATTTCCCTGTAAATACTTTTATATATATTTTATTAATGAATAAAATAGACAGTTTCTGTAATATAAATTCTTTTATTATATGGTAAAAACGTAAATGACCATAGAATGATTGGTTATGATACAGTTGCAAAAGCGTCGCAACTGACATTGAGTAGTATCATAACAATGTCATTCTTTAACTGTTCCTGGTCAAGGTTTACAATTACTTGGTCAGTAAGTAAACCCGTTGAAACTGGTACGTGTCGTATATTGGAATGTTGGATTCTAATGGTTTCTCAATGAACCATGAGTCTTGGGAGACTCGTATAGACATGTAGGTGTTTATATCAGATAAACACTGAATGACTCACTGAAGATTCTTAATAGATGGTACACCAACGTCAATAAGAATCTTCTCGGGTTGAGTGAGCATAGTGATCCTCAGACTTGAGGTACCACTGTGGATATATGAGGTATCCTCCACACTTTGATGGCAGTCAGTCACCGATCTATTAGATCAGACCCCGCCTGTTCGTTGGGTGTGGATTGATCCTCATGATATCCTTTGTGCATCAAGAAAGGATCTGTCAGTTCTGTGTACAGAACATAGGTATCCAAATTAGCAATCTGTTAAAACCCATGGGCCCGTGGTACACTGTAGAAAAATCTAGTTCTAAGTGTTATTTAATAAATTGCTAATAGAAACGTCGACGGGATTATACCTAAAGAGATTTGACATTTATATCTATATCTCTGGGATAATTCGGATACCTGTGACGAAAGGATTATACGTATGCGGTGACCTCGACCTGTATGGTTCAGATTTTATCCGTGTTCGTCATAATTTACGGGTGGGTAAATTATGGACACGAAATTGGATTTCGTGACGAATATGCCTAAACCTAGAGAGTCTCACTAATGAGATATACTCGTTGGGCACTAGGGCAACTTTTATAAATAATATTGATTATTTATAAATCGTTTAACGGTTAAACGAAAATACATGCTTTTGGCCATTTATTAAATATCGAATTATGATATTTGATATTTATAATTAATATATGTATTTTGATTATTTAATGTAAATATAATACATTATTTTGAGATATTTATATTTAATTATTTATTTATTCAATTGTTGAATAATTAAATGAATTAATTATTTAATATCCAATTACTTAAAGATAAGACATTTGGCCACTTTTAATTGGAAATCTTGGCCAATTTTGATTGGTCATTTTTGGCATGATTTGATTGGTTAGTTTGTGATAAGTATTGAATTATTTGATAATTTAAAACCACAAATTAATTAAATCTATTTCCAATTTATTAAAGCAAAAAATGAAAATGTGGCTAATATAATTTCTTGTAATTGTCGGCCATTGTAAGAAAATATAAAAGGCCAATTTTAGTTTTTGTTTAATCAATTCAAAACCCTAAACATATTTACAAAAGAAAAGAGAGAAAGAAGAGAGAAGGAAAAGAAGAAAACCTTGAAAAATTGGAATTTTGGTAAGTTTTTCATGCTTATTCCTTCTTGAAAAATCGTTTATTTTGTCATAAGCTTCAATATGATTGGCTTAGATTTTTCTCTACTCTCTCATGGTTGTATTTGATGTTTTGGGAGTTTGTTTTGAAGATGAAAGCATGTATTCAATTAAGATTGCTTAAATTAGTTTATTAAGTAATCTTTATGCCATATTGATGGATTGTTGCCATTCTAGAGTTTAGTAGCCACTCATGGTAAACCTAGAATTTTTCTTAGTATATTTCATGATGGTGAGACTCAATTGGTGTTTGAAAAATTGAATTAAAGCATTGGATTTATTTATTTGGTGGTAATTGATTATTTTGTGAAATAATTAAATTAGGGTTTCAACCTTCACCAAAATTGGGGCTTTTCATATATGTGATGATTTTAGATGTATATATGATGTATCTAAAATTTGGGAATTTTTGAAATTGATTTGGATATGTTTTGAACATAAAGGACCAAATTGAAATTCTTGAAAATTGAGGGACCTATTGGCAATTAAAGAAAATTGTTTTCTGAAATTGCAAATCTGTTTTTTTATGTATTAGACATAAATAAATCATTTTGGAATTGATTTAGAATCAATTAAAATGTATTTGACAATTTTGGACTAAAATGTTTAAAATTCAAATTTTGGGGCAAATTGGTAATTTCTGAAAAATCTGATTTTTGGGTAAAAATTTCAGTTATTAAATATTGATTATTGAAATAAATAGTTTATTTTAATTACTCAAGAAAATAATTGAAATCGGAAAATTTTGATTTTCCGCGATCCGCTGCGTTTACCCGAATTACCACCCGAAACCCCTACAAAAATGGTATCAGAGCAGGTCTGAACCTCGACACATTAATATGAATAAGCCCTTAAATTCATTGCTTTAATTATGTTCTTTCATGATACATGCTTTATTTATTTAATTTGATTAAATAAATTTTTTTCATCTTTGCGGAAAATCCCTGTTTTAATAAGGTTTGAAAGTAGTATGTATTGGATACATATTTCTTGGTCCGTCTTGTCAATACGGTTTGTGGATATCTGTTCTATAGCTGCATCGAGATCGTGCCAAAGCTGTGAGGGTGTAGTTGATAGAAATTTATCCACACCGCATGTATATGTGATACTAGACAAATCCAAGCGAAAGCGGAAATCCTGAACGTGCCAAAGCTGTCAGGACTATGCAAGTATCTTGAATTTTTCATTGACAAGTTTAACCTTGGTACGCCTCCTTGTGAACGTGCCAAAGCTGTCACAATGAGAAACGGCCATGACCGGAACCTAGGGGTCACTATTGAGTGATTGACAATGTGTTGTCTTCCTAATGAATATACGTAGGCGAGAACATGTCAAAGCTGTGAGCTTAAATATATTCATGGGATCCACCTTTCGCTATTTAATTTAATTTGATTAATTGTATTATTGCATTCTGTTTGGGGATTACAGTATTGCATGTTATAGTGGGATGGGCATTTTTAGATTAAAAATTCATGATCTATTTATGCTTTATTTGATTTATATTATTATGAAACTGTTTATGTCTGCTAACTGTTATTCGCTATCTATATGATAGATTTGCGATGGCGGCACCTGCTCCTAATCCTTTTGCCCGTATACTAGATACGAATAAGCTTAAGGGCGCCGAAAACTTCACAGATTAGATTTAGATCTGAGAATTGTTCTTGGGTCTGAACAAATAGAATATGTGTTGGAAGGTCTGTTGCCTCTGGCCATACCTGATGACGCCACACCTGAGGAACATGAGACTCTCCGTAAATGGAAAGATGATGACAGACGTGTCAAATCATATATTCTCAGTTCCTTGGGACTGGATCTTAAGAGTCAATATTTTGGATTGTCTGACGCATATACTATGATGACGCGGTTGAGAGAATCCTTTATGAACAAAGAACAAGTCATGGTTCATAAGATTGCTATGGAACTGTTCCATGCAAAATTAGAAGAGGGACAGGTTGTGAGCCCTCATGTGCTTCGTCTGAACGATTTGATCGAACAGTTGAGACGCTATAATTTCCCTCTTAATGACACTTTAGGACGAAGTGTCATTCTTGGATCTCTACCGGCGTCATATCGCCAATTTGTGATGTATTTCAACATGAATGAGACTAGTTGTACTTACCAAGAACTGCATCAGATGCTAGTACAAGCGGAGCTAGATTTGAGGAAGGGGGTACCGACTCGCGTTCCTAAACCCACTGCTCTTCCCACTTCTTCCCATTCTAAACATAAAGGGAAGAAGAAGAAGGGTACAAATCTTCCACCCCAGGGTAAGATAGCCAAACCCAAGAGAGCTGCCGAAGACAAATGCCACCACTGCAGCAAGATTGGCCACTGGAAACGGAACTGTCTTGACTATCTGGCGCAAATTAGAAAGGAAAGAGCATCTACTTCAGGTACTTTTATTTTTCCCATTATTGATATCTCTTTAGCTTGTGAAGCTGTGTCATCCAGTTGGATTTTGGATTCTGCTTGTCCGATTCACATTTGCAATTCGTTCCAGGTGCTGAAGGGAAGTAGACGGCTAAAATCTGGGGAGATGCAATTGCGGTTCGGGAGTGGCGACTCTTTGTATGCAGTTGCTGTGGGCTTCTGCGAGATTCCCCTGCCCAGTGGGAGCCTTTTGTTGTATGACTTCTTTTTTGTAACTGGATGTGTTGCGAACATCATATCGCTTTTTGTATTAGATACTGATGGACTATAATGTATTAATATAAGAACCGTTCTTTGTATTATATGATAGATATAATGTTCAGATCCTGTTTGTCCAAATCATGGTCATTATATTTTGCATACCACTCAAGATATCTTTAATGCTGGAATTAACGTAAAATATCTGATATAAATAATACTGAACTTTGGCATATGAGGTTGGGTCATATAGGCGTGAAACACCTAACCCAGTTGGTTAGGAATGGTTTGATACCGGATCTCACCATTGAACCTTATCCAACTTGTGAATCTGTATTCGGGGTAAAATGACCAAAGCCCCATTTTCAGGGTAGGACACCGAGCATCTGACTTATTGGAACTAATACATTCTGATGTATGTGGTCCATTGAGTCTAACTGCTCACAATGGTTTTTCCTACTTCGTTACCTTTACCGATGATCTTTCACGGTATGGTTATGTTTATTTGATGAAACAGAAATCGGAAACCTTTGAAAGGTTCAAGGAATTTCGAAATGAAGTAGAAAAACAAACTGGTAAATATATTAAATGCCTCCGATCTGATCGGGGCGGTGAATATATGAGCCATGAGTTCATTGATTATTTAAAGGAGAATGAGATTCTCACTCAATATACTCCTCCGGGTACTCCACAGCACAATTGAGTGTCCGAAAGGAGAAATTGGACTTTATTGGATATGGTTCGATCGATGTTGAGTTTTACAGATTTGCCCTATTATTTATGGGGTTATGCTCTTTTGACTGCTGCACATCTTTTGAATAAGATTCCTTCCAAAGCTGTTTCCACAACTCCATATGAGATATGGACTGGTAGAAACCGAATCTTAATTATGTTAAGATTTGGGGTGTCCTGCCTATGTCAGGGTGGCTCAGCAAGATAAGCTTTTGCCTCGAGGGCAGAATTTTAGGTTTGTTGGATATCCTTCAAATACGAAATGATATTTGTTCTATGATACCGAGCGTCGAAGTGTGTTCGTAGCTCGTTTCGCAAAATTTCTTGAGAAGGAATTTTTGTCTGAAGGAGGTAATCATAGACATGGTGAACTTGATGAAGTACAACCTGGAACCAATGAACCAGTGGAGGAACCTGATGTTCAAATAGATGAAAGGCCTTCAACACACACACTCCGTAGGTCACAAATGGTACCTAAACCTCCTGAACGCTTGTCTTTGATACAATAAAAGAGTCTGGATGTTCTTTAGTTGAAGAGACTGACCATTATACCTATAGAGAAGCGATGTTGGACATCGACTCCGCGAAGTGGCAAGAGGCCATGAAATCAGAGTTAGACTCTATGCATCAGAATCAAGTCTGGGACTTGGTTCACTTCCTGAAGGAATTGTTCCTATCGGTAGTAATGGGTTTACAAGCGAAAGCGTGGGACTGACGAGAAAGGTTGAAACCTTTAAGGCCAGACTGGTAGCTAAAGGTTACACGCATCGACCTGGAGTCGACTACGATGAAACCTTTTCACCAGTTGCGATGCTAAAGTCTATAAGGATTTTATTGTCTATTGCTGCTTATCATGATTATGAGATTTGGCAAATGGATGTCAAAACGGCTTTTCTTAATGGGTTTCTTGACGAAGAAATCTATATGGAACAGCCGGAGGGTTTTGTATCCTGCGAAACCTCAGGCATGGTTTGTAAGCTTAAGAAGTCCATTTATGGACTTAAACAAGCTTCGGGAAGTTGGAATCTTCGATTCGATGAGATTATTAGATTGTTTGGTTTTCTCAAGAATGCAGAAGAATCCTGTGTGTACCAGAAGGTCAGTGGGAGTATGATTGTATTTCTAGTTCTCTATGTTGATGACATCCTAATCATTGGGAATGATATAGGAATGATGCAAGGCGTCAAAGCTTACCTCTGTAAGAATTTCTCCATGAAGGACTTGGGTGAAGCTTCTTATATCTTGGGTATAAAGCTCTACAGAGATAGATACAGGAAGCTGATTGGGTTATCCCAATCGTCGTACATTGATAAGATCTTAGAACGGTATAATTTTACTAACTGTAAAACGACAAACATACCGTTCAGACATGGCATTCATCTTACGAAGAAGATGTGTCCGCAAACAGAAGATGAGAAGATTAGAATGTCTAATCAACCTTATGCTTCGTGTTTGGGTAGCATAATGTATTCCATGTTATGTACGAGGCCTGATATTAGCTACGCGGTTAGTGTAACCAGTAGATATCAGTCTAACCCAGGAAATGACCATTGGATGGCTGTTAAACATATCCTGAAGTATCTTAAAGGTACTAAAGATAAGTTTATCATTTATGGAGGAAATGACTGCAGATTAATGGGTATACGGATTCTGATTTCCAATCGGATCCCGATGATAGAAAGTCTACATCAGGATTCGTATTTACCCTTAACGGAGGTGCAGTTTGTTGGAAAAGTTCCAAACATGGGTCTACAGCTGATTCCACCACAGAGGCGGAATATATTGCTGCTTCTGAAGCTGCAAAAGAAGCTGTTTGGCTTAAGAAGTTTATCATAGAATTGAGAGTTGTCCCAAGTATCGAGAATCTGATTCCGCTATACTGTGATAATACTGGTGCCATTGCGCAAGCGAAAGAACCGAGGGCGCATCAGAAGTCGAAACATGTGGAACGAAAGTACCACATTATTCGAGAGATTGTGTCGCGAGGTGACATTGTCGTGTGCAAAGTTCCTAGCGAGGATAATGTAGCAGACTCGCTCACGAAGGCCATACCTCTGAAGTTATTTGATAAACATGTGGAGTCGATGGGTATTAGATACAATCGATATTGGCACTAGAGCAAGTGGGAGATTTTGTTAGGGTTGGTGCTCTGAGCGCCAATTTCTTATGTAATTCCCTGTAAATACTTTTATATATTTTATTAATGAATAAAATAGACAGTTTCTGTAATATAAATTCTTTTATTTTATGATAAAGACGTAAATGACCATAGAATGATTGGTTATGATACAGTTGCAAAAGCGTCGCAACTGACATTGAGTAGTATCATAACAATGTCATTCTTTAACTGTTCCTGGTCAAGGTTTACAATTACTTGGTCAGTAAGTAAACCCGTTGAGACTGGTACGTGTCGTATATTGGAATGTTGGATTCTAATGGTTTCTCAATGAACCATGAGTTGGGAGACTCGTATAGACATGTAGGTGTTTATATCGGATAAACACTGAATGACTCACTGAAGATTCTTAATAGATGGTACACCAACGTCAATAAGAATCTTCTCGGGTTGAGTGAGCATAGTGATCCTCAGACTTGAGGTACCACTGTGGATATATGAGGTATCCTCCACACTTTGATGGCAGTCACGTCACCGATCTATTTAGATCAGACCCCCGCCTGTTCGTTGGGTGTGGATTGATCCTCATGATATCCTTTGTGTATCAAGAAAGGATCTGTCAGTTCTGTGTACAGAACATAGGTATCCAAATTAGCAATCTGTTAAAACCCATGGGCCCGTGGTACACTGTCGAAATCAGTTCCAAGTGTTATTTAATAAATTGCTAATAGAAACGTCGACGGGATTATACCTAAAGAGATTTGACGTTTATATCTATATCTCTGGGATAATCCGAATACCTGTGACGGAAGGATTATACGTATGCGGTGACCTCGACCTGTATGGTTCAAGATTTTATCCGTGTTCGTCATAATTTACGGGTGGGTAAATTATGGACACGAAATTGGATTTCGTGACGGATATGCCTAAACCTAGAGAGTCTCACTAATGAGATATACTCGTTGGGCACTAGGGCAACTTTTATAAATAATATTGATTATTTATAAATCGTTTAACGGTTAAACGAAAATACATGCTTTTGGCCATTAATTAAATATCGAATTATGATGTTTGATATTTATAATTAATATATGTATTTTGATTATTTAATGTAAATATAATACATATATTTTGAGATATTTATATTTAATTATTTATTTATTCAATTGTTGAATAATTAAATGAATTAATTATTTAATATCCAATTACTTATAAAGATAACACATTTGGCCACTTTTAATTGGAAATCTTGGCCAATTTTGATTGGTCATTTTTGGCATGATTTGATTGGTTAGTTTGTGATAAGTATTAAATTATTTGATAATTTAAAACCACAAATTAATTAAATCTATTTCCAATTTATTTAAAGCAAAAAATGAAAATGTGGCTAATATAATTTCTTGTAATTGTCGGCCATTGTAAGAAAATATAAAAGGCCAATTTTAGTTTTTGTTTAATCAATTCAACAAACCCTAAACATATTTACAAAAGAAAAGAGAGAAAGAAGAGAGAAGGAAAAGAAGAAAACCTTGAAAAATTGGAATTTTGGTAAGTTTTTCATGCTTATTCCTTCTTGAAAAATTGTTTATTTTGTCATAAGCTTCAATATGATTGGCTTAGATTTTTCTCTACTCTCTCATGGTTGTATTTTGATGTTTTGGGAGTTTGTTTTGAAGATGAAAGCATGTATTCAATTAAGATTGCTTAAATTAGTTTATTAAGTAATATTTATGCCATATTGATGGATTGTTGCCATTCTAGAGTTTAGTAGCCACTCATGGTAAACCTAGAATTTTTCTTAGTATATTTCATGATGGTGAGACTCAATTGGTGTTTGAAAAATTGAATTAAAGCATTGGATTTAATTTATTTGGTGGTAATTGATTATTTTGTGAAATAATTAAATTAGGGTTTCAAACCTTCACCAAAATTGGGGCTTTTCATATATGTGATGATTTTAGATGTATATATGATGTATCTAAAATTTGGGAATTTTTAGAATTGATTTGGATATGTTTTGAACATAAAGGACCAAATTGCAAATTCTTGAAAATTGACGGACCTATTGGCAATTTAAAGAAAATTCGGTTTCTGAAAATTGCAAATCTGTTTTTTTTTATGTATTAGACATAAATAAATCATTTTGGAATTGATTTAGAATCAATTAAAATTGTATTTGACAATTTTGGACTTAAATGATTAAAATTCAAAGTTTTGGGGCAAATTGGTAATTTCTGAAAAATCTGATTTTTGGGTAAAAATTTGAGTTATTAAATATTGATTGATTGAAATAAATTAGTTTATTTTAATTACTCAAGAAAATAATTGAAATCGGAAAATTTTGATTTTCCGCGATCCGTTGCGTTTACCCGAATTACCACCCGAAACCCCTACAATAATCATATACTAGTTGAACTTGATGAAGTACAACCTGAGATCGACGAACCAACAGAGGAACCTGAAGTTCAAGTAGATGAAGAACCTTCATTACCCATACTCCGTAGGTCCGAAAGGGTATCTAGACCTTCTGAATGCATGTATTTGATTCAAGAAAAGAATCTTGATATTCTCTTAGTTGAAGAGACCGACCATTAGATTTGAGGTTATATACCTTACTTGTATCTAATTTCTTTTTACTTATTGTTGTTGTTTCTTGTGTTTCAGGTTCTCAGAAACTTCATGAGACGAACTAGAAGCTTTGAACTCCGACTGCTTGACCCAGAAATTGAAAGAACCATCAGACGGTTGAGAAGGGAAAGGCGAGAAGGCCAAGAAGCTTTAGTCAACATGGAACATAAACCTTTGGAAGTTGCACCACCAATTCCCATTCGAGACAGAACCATTCCGGTGGTTGACAAACTCATTTCTTGTATGTACTTCCTCCCTTACCAGCAAATGCGGGTGACATCAAAACATGCATTCAGATGATTCAGCAGTCAGTGCAGTTTGGGGGGAAAGCAACTGAAGATCCTAATACCCACATCAGCAACTTCCTGGAAGTTGCAGCACTTTCAATTACAACCGAGAAGCTGAAGAAGCAATGAGACTGTGTTTTTCCATACTCCTTGAAAGACAGAGCTAAAACTTGGCTACATTCACTACCAACAGGTTCTATCACAACTTGGAACACTTTAGCCACCAAATTTCTTGCAAAGTACTTTCCACCAGCCAGAACTGGAAACTAAGGAATGACATCACATCCTTTGTACAACAAGACTCAAAAAACTCTCTACGAAGCTTGGGAAAGGTACAAAGATTTTCTCCGGAAATGTCCCACCATGAGATTCCAAATGGTTCAAGTCTAAACTTTCTATAATGGACTTTCTGGACTGATGAGAACATAATCGTGCTGCTGTTGGAGGAGCTTTAATGGCAAAAGGAGAAGATCAAGCCTGGAACCTAATCGAAGAAATGGCTAACAACAATTCCATGTGGCCAACAGAAAAGAGCATGATCCAAAGAATTGCAGGAATTTATGAAAGTGGAGCCAATACAGCAGTCAACGCCAAGTTGGATCAGATATGCAAATTTATGGAAACTCTTACCACTAGATCCACAAGTTCACCATATGGAGGAGCACCAGAACCAAACCAACTTAAAGAAACAGTGAATTATGTCAACAATTTCAACAGACAGGGGAACAATCCATATTCCAACACCTACAACCCAGGGTGGAGGAATCATCCCAATTTTCATGGAGCAACAATTCAGGGAAAAAAAACAATCCACCACCTGGATTCCAACAGCCAGAACTATCCACCACCTAGATCCAGCAACAGAACAAAGGCCAGGAGCAGGCAAATGAACCAAGAATAGCAGAAGTGCTGGCTCAGTTAAAAAAGTACTACTATGTTTCAGAACCAATCTGCTTCCATCAAAACACTGGAGCATCAAATCAGAACACTGACTAATGCTCAGAGTTACAGACCGCCAGGTAATCTTCCCAGCAACACAGAACCAAATCCAAGGAACCGAGGGACATGAACAATGTCAAGCCATTACTTTGAAAAGTTGTACTGAGATCAACAAATTTATTGGAATCAAGGCAACAATTAAAGAACTTACAAAAGATGCAGTTCCACAGATGGAGGAAAAAGAAGCAAAGGAAAAAGAAAAAGATTAGATCATTCCACCTCCACATTTTCCTCAGCGACTTAAGAAAAACAAACTGGACAAGCAGTTTGCTCGTTTCTTGGAGGTTTTCAAAAAGCTGCACATCAACATCCCATTTGCAGAAGCCTTGGAAGAAATGCCCAACTATGTCAAATTCATGAAAGACATTCTTTCACGAAAATGGAGAATAAGAGACTACGAGACAATAGCATTAACGGAAGAATGCAGTGCCATCATTCAAAGGAAACTTCCCCCGAAGTTGAAAGATCCTGGCAGTTTCACTATCCCATGCACCATTGGAGAACATTACATCGGTAAAGCTTTATGTGATTTAGGTGCTAGTGTTAACTTGATGCCTTTTTCTATTTACAGGAAACTGCAAATTGGAGAAGCAATGCCAACCTCCGTCTCATTGCAACTTGTTGATCGACACTCGCATTTCCAAGAGGTGTTGTTGAAGATGTGCTGGTCAAAGTCGACAAACTCATACTCCCAGCAGATTTCATCATCATTGACATGGAAGAAGACAAATAAGTACGTATCATTCTTGGGAGACCATTCTTGGCTATAGGTAAAACTGTGATTGATATGCAAAAAAAGAGAGCTGACCATGAAAGTGCAGGACCAAGAAGTTACCTTTAATGTTTTCAAAGCCATGAAATTCTCGAGCAATGAAAATGAAGAATAATGCTTCAGAGTTGATAGTATCGTTCAGGATACTGAGCCAAATCCCACGGATACACTCGAAGCTTGCATCACCAACATGACTGACATCGAGCTATATGCAGAAATCCTGGAATATATCAACTACCTTGACGAACCATTCCGATTCAAATCAACACCACCAGTTGAAAGCTTGGAACTGCCAAAGAAAGATCGAATCAAGCCTTCGATTGAAGAGCCACCACAGCTGGAGCTGAAGTTACTTCCGAGCCATCTCAGGTATGCATTTCTTGGAAACTCTTATGAATTACCTGTTATTATTTATTCTTCACTGACATTGGAGGAGGAAGAAAAGTTACTGAGAGTATTACGAGAGCACAAAAGAGCCATTGGCTGGACTATAGCAGACATTCGAGGCATAGTCCATCATTTTGCATGAACAAGATTCTGATGAATGATGAGTAAACAAACCCATAGTGGAGCATCAACGAAGACTCAATCCAATTATGAAGGAAGTCGTGAAGAAAGAAATCATCAAATGGTTGGATGCTGGCATCATTTACCCCATCTCAACAGTAGTTGGGTAAATCCTATGCAGTATGTGCCGA